>OY728166.1:572586031-572839062 GCA_963277665.1 Viscum album | reverse complement strand
CTTGTGATGAATATATGTCATCAATGTGTTCTATATATGGTGAACCAAGTGGAAGTTATAGTGGTGGTCAAGATGATGGCTAGGAGGAGGCTGAGGTGGAGGATGAGGATGGTGAGGAGGAGGCCAATGCGGAGGAGGAGGCTGAGGAGGAAGCCGAGGTGGAGGAGGAGGGCGATCAGGAGGCTGAGGCTGAGTACAAGGGAGAGGAGGAGGGTGGGGATGATAGTGAGGATGAGGGTGAGGGTGAAGATGATGGTGATGGTGATGATAATGATGGTGATGAGGGACAGATTGATCTGTTACATTTTTTACTAATATTACTAAACTTTGATGTTTATTGATTTGTTGTGCCTAAATATATGTGTGATTAGGTAGGTCACATTATATTTATTTTTTATCTATTTTAATGAAATTGTAATTTTTTAGTGGAATTTAGAAAATTGATGGTCTGATTAGAAATTGATATATTGAAATTATTTTTTTAACCTTAAAATAATTTGCTTAGAAAATATGTAAATACAATCCCATGTGTCCGGGACAGCCCCCCGGACCCCCCCCCCCCCCACCCTCCTACCTGGACCCCAGACAGCCCCCCGGATAGCCCCCACCCTCCTCTCTGGACCCCAGATAGCCCCCCCTCCTCCCTAGACCCTATACACCACCCCCCCCCCCCACACACACACCTTCCTTCCTGTACCCCGGGCAGCCCCCAGACAGCCCCCTGGATAGTCCCCCTGACAGCCCCCCCACCCTCCTCCCTGGACCCCGAACAGCCCCTCAGACAGCCCATCACCCTCCTCCATGGACCTCGGATAGCCCCCCTACTCCCTGGACCCTGGACAGCCCCCCCCCCCCACCCCCCCACCTCCTCCCTGGACCCCGGACAGCCCCCAAGCAGCCCCCTCGGACAGCCCCCCGAACAGCCCCCCCCCCCCCACCCCCCTCCCTAGACCCTTGAAAGCCCCCCACCCTCTTCCCTAGACCCCTGACAGCCCCCCTCCCCCTGGGACCCTAGAAAGCCCCCCCCCCCCCCCACCCTCCTCCCTGGACCCCGGACAACCCCCCACCCTCCTCCCTAGACCCTGGAAAGCCCCCCACCCTCCTCCCTGGACCCCAAACAGCCCCCAAATAGCCCCCCGAACAGCCCCCCCCCCCCCCCCCCACCCTCCTCCCTGGACCCTGGACAGCCCCCCACCCTCTTCCCTGGACCCCAAACAGCCCCCCTCCCCCCAGGACCCTGAACAGCCCCCCCACCCTCGTCCCTGAACCCCGGACAGCCCTCCACCCTCCTCTCTGGACCCTGGACAGCCCTCAACCCTCCTCCCTGGACCCCAGATAGCCCCCCTCCTCCCTGGACCCTGGACAGCCCCCCCACCCTCCTCCCTAGACCCCAGACATCCCCTGGGCAGCCCCCCGGACAGCCCTATGAACAGCCCCCCTAACAGCCCCCCACCCTCCTCCCTGGACCCCGGACAGCCCCCCAACCTGACATATCAACATTGGGTGAGTGGTTATTTGGCATATATAAAACATCATGACAATTCACTAAAGGCTAAGGACCACCTACCTTGATTTCGGAGACAATCGCACTCAAAGTGTCTCTCTTTTGTTTAAAATGGACACTATTTTAAATAAAAACAACAGACATACAGAAAACCAACCAAACGTATTCTGATTGTGTTGATACTTTATCACAAGGATCCATGGGTCATTTGTGACATGTATGAGTCAGCCCCGAATCAATACGAGGCACATTGTGGCCGGTACCACTCAAAGTATCTCACCTTTATTTGAAATGGACAACATTTTAATTGAAAACAACAACTGGCATATGGAAAACCAACCAAACGCATTAGGATTGTATTGATACTTTAGTAAAATGATCCATGGGTCATATGTGATGTGTAAGAGTCAACCTCGTCTCAATCTGAGGCACAGTGTGGCTGGTATCACTCGAAGTGTCTTTCTTTTGTTTAAAATGGACACCCTTTTAAGTAAAAACAACTGGCATACGGAAAACCAACCAATCATATTCGAATTATGTTGATACTTTATCACAAGGATCCATGGTTCATTTTTGACGTGTACGAGTCAACCCTGCCTCAATCTAAGACACAGTGTGGCCGGTACCACTCAAAGTGTCTCACTTTTATTTTAATTGGACAACATTTTAAGTGAAAACAACAACTAGCATACGGAAAACCAACCAAATGCTTTCTGATTCTATTGATACTTTATTAAAACGATCCATGGGTCATTTTTTATGTGTAAAAATCAACCCCACCTCAATACAAGGTACAGTGTGGCTAGTACCACTCAAACTGTCTCACTTTTATTTGAAATGGACAATATTTTAAGTGAAAACAACAACTTGAATACGGAAAACCAACCAAAAGAATTTGGATTATTTTTATACTTTATTACAATGATCCATGGGTCATTTTTAATGTGTATGAGTCAACCCCACCTCAATCTGAGGCACGGTGTGGCCGGTACCACTCAAACTATCTCACTTTTCTTTGAAATGGACAGGATTTTAAGTGAAAACAACAACTTGCATACAGAAAACTAACCAAATTTTTTATTATTGTATTAATACTTCAGGAAAATCATCCATGAGTCATTTTTGATATGTAAAAGTCAACCTTGCCTCAATACAAGCCATGGTGTGGCCGATATCACTCAAAGTGTCTCTCTTTTGTTTAAAATGGACATGGTTTTAAGTAAAAACAACAGACATTCGGAAAACCAACCAAACATATTCTGATTGTGTTGATACTTTAACACAAGGATACATGGGTCAGTTTTGACGTGTAAGATTCAACCCTATTTCAATACGAGGCACGTTGTGGCTGGTACCACCCAAAGTGTCTCACTTTTATTTGAAATGTACAACATTTTAAGTGAAAACAACAACTGGCATACAAAAAACCGACCAAACGCATTCAGATTCTATTAATACTTTATGAAAATGATCCATGGGTCATTTATGACATGTACGAGTCAACCCCACCTCAATCTAAGGCACGGTGTGGCCAGTACCACTCAAATTGTCTCACTTTTATTTTAAATGGACAATATTTTAAGTGAAAACAACAACTTGCATACGCAAAACCGACCAAATGTATTCGGATTGTGTTAGATACTTTAGCACATGGATCCATGGTCTAGAATCACACAATCCACTTCTCATGTGAGGAACTCCTACCCCTATTCTAAAACACATGACATTTAATACACCAATACCATCCTCAAACAAGGGGTTTTAGGACCAAAACAAAGTCCCTTTGGGAACCCAATACCAAAGACATAATTGAATATTCATACCCACTACCCAAAATGTGGATTCATCTCACATCACACCCAGGAGACAAAATTACAAATATCCACATACCCCCTTATTCCAATTGAAAATTCTATGAAAAACATGTAGGTTATTCTGGTAACTCCTCTCATATGTCGAGATTGGCCAATGTTTCCCACTAACACATCTGGAACCATTTATACATGGATACATAGTCATTAGAGGAATATAAACATCCCATGTGCTTCCTATAACTCATCCTAGGTCTAAGCACATGACCACTACCATTTTCTATCTTATGGGTATCATGATCCTTGTCCACTCTACCCATGTTTTTCTATTATTTTTAAGATATTCAACCCAAGACCATGAGTAAACATCCTATGTGCTTCCTATAACATGTAGGCTTTTTCTCTTGTGTGTATTAGTGTTGTGGTTTGATTGAGGGGTGAATTATAAATTTTGAACACTGTTATGGGTGTTATTGCTTTTCAATTTTAAATTTATGAATTCTGGATGTATTGTATTTTGGATGTATTGGTAATGAATTCTAAATTTTGAATACTGTTATGTGTATTGGATTTTGGATGTATTGGATTTTAATTTTGTATTGGTGTTATGGGTGTTATTGCATTTTAATTCTGGATGTATTGGATTCTAGATGTATTGGATTCTGTATTTTTCTCTTATGTTGTGGTTTGAGTGAGGAATGAATTTTAAATTTTTAAATTTCTAAATTATGGATTAATTTTAAACATCCCATGTAGGCTTTTGAATTTTGGCTATATGTGTTCTTGTAGGGAGAGTTGCAGGTTGGAGGTGGAGAGTTGTAGGTTGGAGGTGGTTGATGGCTGTTGTGGAGCTATAGCATATGTATACCAATGGTTTTCAAAACCATTGGTATAGCCTTCTAATGTATATTATACCAACGGTTTTGTATAACTTTTGGTATACACTTCTACCAACGGTTTTGGGTGTATATTGTACACTATATACCAACAGTTCTAAACTGTTGGTATAAGGGTAACATATACCAACAGTTTTTGTAACCATTAGTATATCTCTTACTTTAACACATATACCAATGGTTTACACAGAACCGTTGGTATAACACCATACCCATGGCTTACTTGTCCACGGTTTGGGAAACCATCGGTATATAATATACCAACGGTTTCCCAGCCTTTACCAACAGTTCTGAACTGTTGGTAAAGGGTAAAATTCCAATAGTGTATCATCTTTTCATTTGGATCACATCCCTAAGGATACTAATTATTATAAGGATTTTATCATCTTATCATTACCAGTTTCTATGCCTACGGCTATCACACAAATTGGTGATATAGTGGGGGACCCTCAGTCTACCATCAAGACTATTGAAATGCATCCTTTAA
Organism: Viscum album; assembly: GCA_963277665.1. Taxonomy (NCBI): domain Eukaryota; kingdom Viridiplantae; phylum Streptophyta; class Magnoliopsida; order Santalales; family Viscaceae; genus Viscum; species Viscum album. The sequence continues at coordinate 572,834,364 of OY728166.1, read as the reverse complement.
AGGCTAAATCTCATACTGATAATAAGGATGAGTATTTATTTACCCTAGTGTCATTGGATAAGTATGCTAGGTGGAATTCCATTAAGGAAACTTTTATAAGTAAGGTGATTTCTAGCAATAAATTTACACCCATTGCTATTCATTTTTAGGATGATGGGGTTAAAAATGAGACCTTACCCTAGGTGAATGAAAAATCTATTCATGTTGTAGCATAAAATAATGAAAAAAACATTATGGATGCCTTATCTAGCCTTAAAAAGGAAATGTGGGGAAATAAAGGAAAAAAGGAACCCTTTGAGGTGGAATAAGAAAAATGTCCTCATTCTAGGGGAAAATGTCACTCCAAATAAAGGTCTTTTTTTGTAATTTTCAAGTTTTTGAGAATGCTCCCACTGTCAAATCCCTTAGAAACTTTATTGAATATAACAATTGTAATTTTTGAGCTAATTATAAAGTTTTGAAGATGGAAGGCCTTCAAGTAGGATAACCTTGGATGCACCTTTATCTCTCACAACTTGCACAATAATACATTAGAAACAATATGGGTTATAAATAATTCCAGTGTTTAGGTTGTTACTTTCCTTGAAGGTTACCAACACATCATGATTTCATCTATCAGGGATGGTTCTTCCACTGCCTTATCCTTTATCTTTGTGTATAACTACTACATAAAGAGAATGGATTTGTGGATGGAGCTAACTAATATTTCTAATCAATTAAATCAAAATTGTATTTTTGTTAGTGGAATTAATTTTATCTTATGGCTTGAGGAAATGATTGGGTCCAATTAAATTAAAGTTTCATTTAATTAATTTAGTTCAAAGATTTATTGTTTCAATCTCATTGAAATACCTATTTCTAGTTCTTATTTTACAAGGGGTAGATACACAACTAGTGGGAAGAAATCTAACAAGCTTGAAAAATGATTTTACCACTTAGATTATAGGAATATGTTAAAGTGGGTTCCCTAGACCCAACTTGTGTATGTACTTTGATTTCCATTACATGTATATATTTTGATATATAAATGTATTTATCTTAATAGAATAGCGTTGATACAACTATGTCCATTATATTTATGGTAATTTCCTTAGATTATGTATCATATCAAAAGGTTATAGAAGTTCTCGGGCTATAATGAAAACCTAGAGATACCATGATAGTAATATTAGAGATATTTCATATGGTCCATAAACATCATATTGATAAGACGCAAATTATGTGTGACCATTAGGTTCTGGGGGCTGATAAGCACTGAGACTTCCACTCATGAAGCTCTCACTTAGTGATCTCTAATAGGTGAGATTATGTGGACAGACCCACTAGTAGGAACACCAGATGTTTTAGGTATCATTGGTTGTTCCTATCTACGGACATGTTTATTTTTATCCTTACTTGAGATCATTAACAATGTGTTTAATTTGATCATTTACTCTGATTCAGGGAGAAAACCATGAAATTGAAGTCATGGTGAGGTATATTGTGTTGGGTGCGTCATTGGTGGTATGGCATTGGTTGAATGATCAAGATATAATTTTTCACTTCTGAGTTAAGGAAGTGATATCTCAGGCCTATTTGATCAGTATGCACTATAAAAAAATGACTTTTACCAATATAAATTTATTGAAAAATAATATATCTATTGATAAAAATGAGAAATTCCAACAGATAATAAGTTTTATTGGTATTAATTTTTAATACCAACACTTCTTTTTACCAATTGATATATCTATTGATATTAATCATTAAATACCAACATACCATTTACCAACATTTGAATCTATTGCTTTATCATACTGATACCAATATTTTTTTTACTAACATGTGAATCTATTATTAATAACACTATTACCAACAAATATTATTACGTCAATAAAAAATGTTACAATAAATCATTCAATAAAAAAAGATTTTATAAATAAACAATTAAGAGAAACATATTATATATATATATATATATTATTTTTATGACTATAGTAAATTTTTATTTCCCAAAGTTTTATTAAAAATATCTCATAATTTATTTTAGTTTTCAATTTTCTCAAAATATTAATTTTTTTATATTTTTCAATACTATTTATTCAATTTTATTGAAATATTAACTGTTTTTATATATTTAAATATTATTTATTTAATAAAAATTTAAATACTTTTTATGGAAATAATAGTTGTAAAACCCTAATTGGGGAAAAAATAGCGATGAATATTGGGATTATGGATCTAGCGTACTTCATTGGATGATCGGAGATTTTATCAGGGATCAATTCCAACCTCCACATAAATCTATCCAAAGATGAAGAGGCATTCTTTGGTGTGGTCCATTACCATTTCATGGACACAGCTCACCCGAGGATGGTGTCGATGCACAAGGTGAACTTCGACGCTATGAGGGAGTATGAAATGGTCTATAATTACAAACTCCTTCAAGATGTTTTTAACAAACTCAAGATCATCAATCATATCAAGGAAAATAATCTCATGAAAGCAAGACCACTTGATAATATAGAGTTTATGTATTAGATGAAGAGATACATTGATTCAGTCATTGGTGTAATTTCACAGGGTTGCAACCTGTTAGAGAGGTGAGAGGCTTGAAAGGTTGGAAAAATGAAACTAAGAAATGCGCTCTATATGTGAAGTCTGCAACAAATGTATCAAAAAATCAAGGTTCTCACAATGGTAGAAGGAATGATGTGTCTATTGTTAACACAGCACATCATGTTGTCAAGGTTTCTAGATCATATTCTAGTGGAGGACCATAATATGATGAGCAGATCACTGAGTTAAATTTGTCGATAGATAGCCTTGAGAAGGAAATATATTTTTACATTTCAAAGTTTAGGGACATTGAGATCCTATGATAGAGTCCATGGATTGAAACTTTACCTATTGTTAGGGAAATAAAGAAGATCTTGTATGCAATCGAGGATGATGAATCATTAGTGACAGAGGCTCAAGAAATTTTTTCACTCCATGAAAAGCAGGTAGAAGATTTGACTCCAATATTAAAGATATCAGAGGAGAAACCCAATATGGATAATACCCAGAAGAGGGAAAGAAATGAGAATGTAGATGTTGATGCCGCTACCTCAATTACATTGTCTCTAAGGTAGAGGATGTCTAACGATTCTGATGTTCATTACAGTGGGTCACCACTAATGACCTTTTGACTTTACTCATGAACAACTTGGTGGAATTTGTCTTTCTTGAAGTATAAATTTTTGGTTCGTGTACTATTTGTTCTAGAACATTAATTCATTTTAGTGTTAACAGCTAGTGATGCATTCATCTATCAAATGATTTGTACCAAAAAATACTTGGTTTATGTTACCTTATTGGATTAAAAATCCTAATTGGGACTCCATCGCCACCCCATGTCCGTGTTCAATCATGCCACCACCCCGCCTCATGTCCCTCCCTACTCCGCCCCACCCTACCCTACTCCGACCTCACATCCTACCGCCCCACCTCACATCCTGCTACCCCCACCTCACATATGTTGTCCATTCACCCCTTTTACTCCCCAAAAATCCGGTAACTATTCAACCCCCTTCAGTTCGTCACCACACTATCCGTCTCCAGGTGCATCTCCTTTCATCAATTGTAATGTCATTGCAAGTGGGAGGTAATTCTTTATTTTTGTGATCAATTTGTGAAATTTCTATCATGATTTCCCAATTTTGGGCTGTGAATGTTCCGTGAAAGAATCTATTTTACTTTTCATCACTCATAGATAAAAGAAACATGATTTTCATCATAAAATTAATGAACCCATTCTATGTACTAGCTATTAAAGAGTGATCTTGATCTTTCTAATGCTAATATAGTGGTCGTATTGGATAGAACTTCACCTTTTTACTCATAAAAATTACTTTTTATACACTATCATTGATTTTGAATAGGTTTCAAGGACCCATGATGATGAATGGGTAATTCATTTAAATCTAGATTTTACTAGACTCCTTTTTAAGACTCATTCTAGGTAAAAATTCCATTTTAATTGAACTAAAATGTTTTCATTCTATACATCATAGTAAAATATACAATCCACATAGAAATTTTACACCATTAATCAATGAAGATTGAACATTTTACATATGAATGCACCCTTAATCATATTATTATATGAGGATTAATTATTAATTTTGTGAATAATTTTTTTCCATTTTTTATTTGGTTACAATTCATTTTTTGATTTGGTGTGTGAAATTCCTCAATGTTGTTTTTTTTTCTTGATTAATGTATGATTCTAATTCAGTTTGATAATTAAATGCATTATATTTATTTTATTACATTAATCATTTGGTGTACTATTGAATTTGATATTGAGAGTTTATGCTTCTTTAAATCTTTAAAAAAAAATCCATATGTTCATAGATTTAATTTGTTGAAATATGCATAATAGTTGATATATATATTGAATTTAATTTATATTTTAAACATCACAATGATATATTTATGTAATTATAAACTAGTGATTCTTCATGTTAAAGAATAATACTTTATTTTATTATTTAAAATTAATATCAAATGTGTTATTTGAATTTCAGCTTCTTTGTTAATATTAAATTATGAATTTTTATTAATTTTTGAGAAACTTTACACTCATTGTCACTCAGAAACTACATCAGTTTTTATTCAAATTTCATTAGTTTCTTTGTTAATTTACACTTATTACTTTTTATTAATTTTTGAGCAATATTTCACCCTTTCTCACTAATCATTTTCTACTCAACTTTCAAATTTTATGATGTCATTAATGTGAACATTTCTGAAGAGAAAATGGCAGGATCAATTTATTTCACTAGAGATGTATTCAAGATGACTTACTTGGAGGTTAACACTCATTCTCACTCATAAAAAACATCAATTTTTATTCAATTTCATATTTTATAGGGTAATTTTAATCCTCATGTCATGGAAGTGGATTTAACTTTTTGGTGTTCTCTAGATCTTTTTGCAATCACAACGGCCAATAGTTGGTATGCTTCTGAATTTTTTTATATATTTGGTAATATTTTTTTTAAGAAAAATAGCCATGGTAATTATATATATATTTTTTTTAAATGGCCATTTGAAATCTTTTTTGAAAAAAACTCTTGGAAAACTTTTATTCTACATGGTATTTTGTTAATGGTTTTAGGTTTTGTGGGTACTCCTTTTACCCTAACATCATATTTGTCAGATTTTGGTTCATCAAACCACTTCACAAAGATCAAGTTACTAAATGTCTCTCAACTAAAGGTAACCCTACATCTCTTTTTTCTTCATTTTTGGTTACATAAATGTGCAAAAGATGCATCTTTAGATCTCTTTAGCCTTTTATCTCAGCTCTTAGATGGCTCCACTTGGAGAATTTCCCCTTCCAAATAAAATAATGACATTATTAGTTTAATTATAAATAAATAACATATAAATATGTCAGGTTATATTTAGTTAATTAGTATAAGGTGGGTGTATATGTTGATATCTCAAATTGTGTTTAAGTTCCCTGTTATGGGGTGTAATCAAATTGAGTTGATTAAGTAAATAAATGATATTGCTTTATCCCAAGATTGACTCTCATATAAAACCAGATTGAATAATGACTTTTGAGATTGAACTCTACTCAAATTTTAAACCAAGTTAGTTGATCTCACATGATGAAGCCTGGTTCGGTAAATAATATATAAACACATATAAAAAAATGGAAATACATAGAAACAATTATATCGTGACTTTAAATGTATTTAAACTAATAAATATGTATTGACATTAATTTATTTCTTAAAATATCAACCCATCCATTATGTTTATTACTTGCTCAATTATTTAATTTCAACATGATGAATTTCTTGAGTAGATCAATCTCAAGATCAATAAAAAATGAACCTCAAATCTTGCATGTGTTCTAAACTCAAGTAGATTGAGAGTATCACTATATCCATTTACTTCCCTATTCATAATTTGGCTATGTTGAATTATTACTAGTGATGTTATCTATCAATATTGTTATCTTTTCCAGTTCAATTCCTATTTTTCAGGGGTTGTTATTGCATTATGGATACTAGATCATTCAATATCAAAAATCATATGTGGTTTTATATGTTGATATATGTGTGAGTGAGTTGGTATAAGGTGGGCCCATATGATGATATCTCAAGCTTGGGTTAATTTTGCGCCTCTGATTTTTCAAGAACTCTATCTTTGATAGTTTTCTTGGTTAGTCAGTTATTATCATCCCTATTGTTTCATTTTACTTGAACTATTTATGCCTCAGTTTGTGTTTTAGAATTGGAATTGTGATAATGTTTATTATGTTTTATTCCCAAAACTGTTTTTTTTTACCAGTGCAACATTGTTTAGATCATTTCATTTTGTGTTTTGAATCATAACTATTTTTATATTGTTGTGAATATTTTCATGAATTAAAATTTATGTGTTCAATTTTGGTTTGGAAACTATGAATCTATCTAGCATGTTTTTTTATTTGATACTACAACCAAATTATAATTTTGGTCTATTATTCACTGGTTATTTTTTAGCTTCTATGGAATGGAATATGTTATCAATTTTTTATGATTATTTATTTTATGAATTTGAAAATGATTTTAATAAATAATTTAGATATTCCATATTTTTGGGATTTATCATATCATTGCTATAATCATTTTCTCTTGTTCATTGAGTGATGACTTGAATAGATTAAGAGTGTTTGATTAGGTTTGCTGTTTTATTTATTATTTTTTGGTTTCATCTAGTTTCTTAGAGATTGTTTGTCATGTTTTTTTGGTTCACATTGATTTTTTTTGTTCTTCATAGTCACTCATCATCTCTAGGTTGAAGGTTTGATCAGTTACCTTATGATATTTACTCATGAGACTATTAGTTTGGAGACAAATTGGTTGTTTGTGGTCTCCCTTTTCATTTAATGATTTTTGAGAACAATAGTGGGCATTTCCTTTGATAAATTTCCAATGATGTACCTATTAGATGTGTGTTTGTTTTTTATGGATTTTGAAAATTTGTGTTTGTTTTGATTTTCTTGTTCCATTTTTGCATTGATGGTTCATTTCAAAGTTTTTTAGGTGTATTTTGGATTTTATGGACGGTTTTTAGTAGTGTGATGTAGTGTTCATGGAGGGTCTCCAGCACCAGATTAAAAGTTGTTATGCAAGGGTGGGTGGTGCTAGAGGTATGACTATTATTTGGAGTGTTCATTAACATTGGGTTCATTGTTGTGGTGCAGTGTGGAGACAAGTGTCTTAGATTCTAAATCCATGTGATGATAGGGGGAAATAAAGGGAGAGTAATATGTTTTTCCTCAGGGATATGGTTGTTTGATGATCGCTGCAGCAGGGAATCCGGAGGTGGATATGGAATTTGACTATACTTTGGGTCTCTGAGTGAAGGTATTGTTTTTCTGGGTCAATATTTCATTTGGATGCACCATTGAACCCATTATTGTCATTGACTTGTGGTCTTTTACCATCTTTTACTTTCCCAGGTAAATTCATCATAGTTTATAGGATTCACCTTTATTTTATCTTATTTCTTTGATAAACTAATCTTGAAGATTCCTGACTCTAAGTACCATATTATCATCTTGGATGTTTGTGGTCACATTTTTGATCTATTAATGGAGGTTTGAGGTGAGTTTCCTAGAAATTTGATTGTATTTTTGAAAAAATTTCTCTCAATGTTTTTTGTAATTTATTACTGATATAAATCTATGATGATATAAATCTATGAATATAGATGGTGAAGGAGTGTTTTATAGCCTTGTGATGATAAGGATGGAAAGAAGATACTGGAGGTCCAGTATCTTGTTATTTTTGGGGGTTTTAAATGATTTTATTGCAGTGTTATGATGTCCCATAATTGTAATGTTTCAAGCTCTAGTTCACTTCACTTGGCTTGGTTAGCATTGAATTCTTTAAGTCTAGCCTATTTTTTTATCTTTCGCCTGGTTTTTAACATATTTTTCCTTGTAAAAAATAATTTACATTCTAAAGATTGTTTATTTCTTGAAATATTCGGTTTCACTTACAGGTATTGCAACACTTACAAAAAAGTAAGACTTCTTTCACACAAGCACCTACAATTTAAATTAAATTAAATTGTATTTTGATTGAATTTTGATATCCCATTGGTATATTGATGTTTACAATTGGTAAGTGTGAAGGAAACGTTATTAGGAGCATGAGAGAAATAGATTTCCTGTGTGAATCACTATAGAAAAAGATGATGTTGGAATATCATGGATGGATTCTAGAGGAGTATGAGATGAATCTTGGGTTTTTGTTTATTTAATGGGTTGAGTTTCTATTTTGAATGTACATATTAAAGTACTTTTTGAGTTTTTTTTATTTTGTTTGTGTTTTTTTTATTATAAGTTGGTGAAGTACTACTTTTTTCAAAATTATTACTAAAGTAGGTTGATGTTGGAAGATTATGGATAGATTCTAGAGGAGTATGACAAGTAGCTTGTGCCTTCCATCATGGTGGTGGATCAATATGTGCATGAGACTATACCAAAAACCTCCTATATTTATAGTCAAAGTTAAAATTTATTTTATCTGGATCCAGTCTCTGGAGCTAAAGGTGACAAGATGACATGGATAGGGTGCTAGCGTGGTTAGGGCACTGGCATGGTTGGGGCGCTTAAGCTGGAGCTTACTGGATAGCATGGATGGGTCACTAGCATGGTTGGGGCACTGGATATGGAGCTGACTGGATGGAATGGATGGGTCGCCTGGAGGTGGAGTGAACCCTATTGGAGGATCCAACGTGGGGGGATTGGGGGATCCAATATTTTTTATAAAATATTTCATTATTAATATTGGGGGATCCAGCGTTTTGTATAAAATATTTCATTATTAATATGATTAATTTTTTTCTATGTTTAAACATGTGTTAAAATAATATTTTATATATTATATATGATAAAATAATAAATATAATATGAAATTTTACTAGCAATAAAAATTTATAATTTTTATTCAAATTAATTTATAAATATATATATATATATATATATATATATTATGTTGGTAATATTATTACCAACGGATAAATTTGTCACTATAACCTATTGCTAAACACTTTAACCAACATATATATTATCTGTTGGTATAATTATAATTTCAATATAACTATTTTATCTATCACAAAAACATTTAGCGACAGAGTTTTTACCAACAGTTTAGTGATAGGGACATATATGTTGGTAAAATGTTTTACCAACAGAAAATGAACTTTTACCAATAGATATGTCCCCATTGGAAAAAGTGAAATATTTTGTAGTGATGGTAGTACCATCATGAATCCATGTTCATGGTATTCAAAGGTAAGTTCATCCAATTAGATCAAAAAATAATAAAGAAAGAAAGGATGATGACTCCAATGTGCATCCTATTTTATGAGATATTGGGAGACGAAGAGATTATATAACACAGTGTGTGTTCATAGGATGGTTGTCATTTTTATGACTATTCATTATCACTTTAGGGGCCTTGATGAGTTGCTAGAATCTGTTTCTAGTCTTTCAATAGTTATTCACAATTATCGAGATAAGTATCAATAGGGTCACACATAATAGTGTATTTAAGAATATTCCATATTTGAGTGAATAGGTATATATGACATGGTGGGCCCCACCATAGGGTCCGGGAGTTGTCTAATTTTTAATAATCATTGACAAATAAATAAATTCATTATTATTTTAGTATATAATAATTTATTTTAATTTATTTATTAAAATTATTTTCATTTGGTTAAGTAAATACATGGAATAATATTATATGAATGGATATTATTTTAATATTCAAGTTTTGTGTAATATTAACATGAATTACGAGTTGATTTAATGACTCAGGTTTATCATGTAATATATTTAATATATATTACAAGTAGGTGATAGAATATATATAATATTTATGACACATTTAGTTCATCATAATTACTAATTTATTAATTATTGAGTGGACGTTAAATATATGAGGGACGAGGAACCCTAACAAAGTATTTTGGACATCCGCTATATAAGTAGAGGAGAATCTCATTCCATTAACTATTAATCAGTCATAATTGAGAGCTCTCTTGTCCCAAATCCTAAAGATAAATTCTATATCCTAGCGGTCGATCCAAGAATGTCTTCATGAATCGAAGGCACGTGATCAAGGTGATCATTGTGATATTGAATAAATCGTCAAATATCTACACTAGCACTTGGAATTCGTCAAATGGAATATTCGTGGATTCTTGAAGTATGCATGGATGATATAGAGGGTTTTGGGGTTAGATCCTTTAATCAATGGTCATCAGGGACATGTGACAGATGAGCACACTTCGATTTGAACAAGGTACTCATTCTGTTTTAATTTCCATTCTTTAATAATTCATGTGAGATCCTCATACCGTACTGGAGCTCAGATTACTGGAGACGACGAAGTTTCTTCACTCCGATGATAAAATTTTTCAAATCCTTGGCCCACTAGATTTTGTTTCATGCACTGATACCATAAATTGGTATCAGAGTGAATTTTTGAATTTTATGATCCAATAAAAAATTATTTTTAAAAAAATTTAAGTAGAGGGTATTATTTTGGTCCCAACAAAAAAACTGCGCATCAATCCAATATCGGATGGCCAGGTTATGGTCATCCAAAAAATATATACATATCATTTGAGGTTTTTTAGGTATTTAAAGTATGAATAATTTATTTTTAATACATTTTAAAATTTACATGAATTTCCAAAAAAAATATTTCGATGACCCCAATTTTTTCCGACCAAGAACCAACCAGAATCTGACCACCGAAACTCCTCCAGTCATTGACCCAAAATTTCTTTTGGGTAGTGGAAAATATCCATATACAATAACTAGTTCACAGGTCTTATTAAAAAAATCAATACACATTTTTCAAATAGCCTATTTTAGTCTTTAGAAAAACATGATCAAGGGGGCGGGTCAAAATAATATTCAAAAAAACATTAGGAAATCAGTGAATACCCATGGAATCCACCCATGGGTGTCACTTAGCTGGGTCCCCCATAGTTCCCTCACTGGTGGTTACTTCTGTTGACCAGCCACGATCGTCACCACCATCCTCGCCTAGCCAGCTGCACTGACGATCAGGTCACCTCTCTTCTTCACTAATTTCTTCCACCTCCCTCTGTCCCATCCAATACCCTCCATTCATTTCCATTAAGTTCAACCACCCTCACCATCGCTTAGAGTCGACACCGACTCCTCATGCCCGGTAGACCATCATCCCACCTCACCCCATTCGTCATGTTATCTCCCTCAAATCTTGATTCCTGACTGACCTGGCACACCCCACTTTCGTAGTCCACTACACCCCTCCATCCAAACTAGTTGTCGTAATGACCCCCCTCCACCATTCGTTGCACCCCTCCGGGCGAACTAAGTGTCGTGCCAATGCCCCAGTCGTGAGGTAACCCCCTAACTTAGTTTCCCATGATCTATATGGGTCTTAATGGACCTAATCTACCCCACAACATGCCAGGACTGGTATGGACAACTTGGTACGGGTCAGGGTGTGTCTGCCTAGCCCCGAATAGCCATGTACGGAGTCTTCCTCACCCAAAATAGGCCTTTAGGGTTTCAACTCAACCCACAATGGGCTTGGGTAGAGTTTTGGGGCCCAGGAAAATTTTATATAACTAAAAAATAATTTAATTAATTTTTGGTTTATAAAATAACAATATTTTAATATTATGAAAATTTATTTTGTTTTTAGTATTAAATTAAATTAATGTCAGGAGCAAATGAGAATAAATTATTTAAATTTAAATTATTCATTTAAATTATTTAAATCTCCCTCATGCTTTAAATTTATATCAATTTAATTTTATCGTGCTTTTATCTATTGACTGATCTTGAGCAAGTGATTGATCCTATTAATCTAGGTTAATTTATTGAATTATTTATTACAATTGTGTGTGATGTTTGTAATAAGTAGTTTATTTTATAACGGCCTATGCATTATCTTCTTTTCATTCAATATGTATAAGGGTATGTGTGACAAACTTATTTGTATGTATTTTTCACTTCCCAAGACCCCCTCACCTACGTGCAAGTGTACTTATACATTTTATGATGATGTTTTAAGGCATGGACTCTGCCAAGATGAGGTAGTTCACCAGACGAGAAATGAAAACTCTAGACTGGGGGTGAGCTATGATATGACTCAGGATGGGACTCACGTATAATACACCCTAGATCACAGTTGATCCATTATATTTAAAAATGGATCAACCAAAATTATATTCTCAATACCATTAAGATCATTTTATTTTCTTTATGAATTGTTTATTATTTTATGTATTTACATGTTTATTGTGAGAATACATAAAATAATAAATAGGAAAAATGAAAAATGAAAAATGAATGTTTTTTCTATTAATGCATATTCAGTTGTGATCATGGAAATATATATTGAACAAATTTAATATAAATAGATTACATTTTTTAAGAAATATTAAAAATACCTCGAATATGTATTAAGTTGTACTGCCTTCTATTGATCAAATTTGAACAAAACCAGGTGTATGGGGTACTCATTAGCCAAAGTTGAGAGTTTATTCTACTACTGTGGAGTTCTTATGAGAGTAATTGGATGACTTAACTAAAGTTGGTATCAAATAAGTATCCAAAGATGTCTTTATACCACTTTAGAGTCAAATCATTGAGGGAATAAAAGTTACAATTCTGATAAGATGAGACTTTACTCAATGGTTTAAGAAACCACGAGTCGATATGGTTGGTCAGTCTAGTTTCTACCTTGAAACTCTCCAAGTAGTTATGTAGTCAATGCTTGTAGACTATGATAATAGGTTTCAAGGATCCTTGTCACTGAAATACTCAAGCGACAGAGTATTCTGAATCTAATAGTGAGGGTTGTTGAGGTTTGATAAAATATTATGAGACATTTAATTATTCAATAATTAATTAATCAAAAATGTCTAAAAGGTAATCAAGGTAAATTAACAACTGCTAAAGTTTATTTTTTGTAGGTAAAAATGGTAATCACCAACATCATAAGAACATTATCACTATGATTAATACTAGATATACAAAATATCATGACTGTTCATGACTTCTAGGAGTGGTATAGGCACTTGTGCGTAATACTATGCCAAGAGAGAAATATTTATGTGATGGAGTCCTCACTTATCCTTAAGCCCCCTATGGGAGAAATCAAGGAAGATAAAAACAAGTATAATAATCATGTAAAATATGCACTAGATTTACAATGTATCATGTTGTCATTTATGTCTACCCAACTGCATAAAATGCATGAGGACGAAGATGCCTACAAGATGTTGACTCATCTTTAAGAATTTTATCAGGAGAGAGCTATGAAAGAAATGTATGAGATATCTAGTGGAACTGTATAGGTGTATACTAGTTGAAGGGAATCAAATAGGACCTCATGTACTCAAGATGATCAGGTATATTGAGCGACTTAAATCCCTTGGGTTCAAGATGAACCAAGAACTAGCGACATATCTCATTATTGCATCTTTACCATCAAGATTCTTGACTTTCATTGTTAAATATAACATGAATAACATAAAAAATCTATCTCATGTATTTTTTATTTAGTTCTCCAAGAAAATTAGGATAATAAGAATATGAACTCTTCAATCCATATGGTGAACAAGAGTAGGAAGGGAAAGGAAAAGGGGTCTACGTCTAAGTCCAATACGAAGACACTAATGTATTGTCCTTCCAAAAAGAAAAATATATATAGAGAGGGTAATTAGTATAATATTTTCTACTTTATATGTGGAAATAAAGTCTAGAGGAAGAATAACTATAGAGCTATAAAGAATAAGCAAGGTGAAACTTCTACTTCAGGTATTTTTGTCATTGAATGAAATCTATCATTATCTACAAGTTGGGTATTGGATACAGCATGTGGACCACAAATTTTTATTCATATACAAGAACCAAGTATAATTAAGAATATTGAAAAGGGATAATTGTATCTATTAGATGAAAATTGTGTGAGTCTAGCAGCCTTGGCAGTGAGAGATTATCATCTGACTTTGCCTAGTGGTTTGGTTATTGTATTGAATAATTGTTATTATGTTCCTTCAATAACCAAAAACATAATGTCATTTTAAATTATGGACACTATGTGATTTTATTTCAAGTTTGGAAATAAGTTTTGTCTCTTTATAAGGATAACATATGGTATGGTATGGAACATCTTAATAATGGTTTGTATATACTTGAACTTGAAAACTCAATAATGATAATTAATGACAAAACCAGCGAGCATGAATTATATAACACCCACCTATGGAACTTTAGGCTTCATCGTGTAAATGAGAATTGATTATATAATTTATATCAACAAGGGTATTTGGACTCAACTGAGTTAAAACCCTTAGATGTATGCCATTTCTATTTACAAAGGAAAATGACCAAATCACCATTTTATGGGAAGGGAGTAAGAGCCATTGAATTACTAGAATTAATTCATAATGATTTATGTGGTCCATTTCTAGTAGATTTAAGGGGTGGGTTTTCTTACTTCATTACTTTTACTTATTACTATAATAGGTATGGCTATATCTACTTAATGTGTTATAAATTATATTCCTTCCATATGTTTAAGAAATATCAACATGAAGTGGAAAATCAACTTGGTAAGAATATTATGTCACTTTTCTCATAATGAGGCATAGAGTATCTTAACCAATATTTAATTGATCACTTAAAGGTGTGTGGGATAGTATCTCAACTCACTATTTATACACCTTAGTGTAATTGTGTTAGTGAAATAAGTAATTGAACCTTGATTGACATGGTTATATCAATGATGAGTTAGACCACAATTCTATTATCATTTTGGGGATAAATCTTGTAGAAATAAACATATATTATTAACTGAGTACCAACTAAAGCAACAGATGGGATTACATATGAGTTTTGGTGTGGAAAGAAACCTAATCCATCACACATATGTGTATGGGGATGTGGATAATTTTTTCAAAACTATATCTAGTGAAAAAATAGAATTAAAAAGCATGAAGTGCATATTTATAGGTTATCCTAAAGAGACTAAAGGATATTACTTATATAACCCTTTAAATAGAAAAGTGATTATGGAAATACAAACCATATTTCTATAAAGGGAATGCATTTTCAATGGAAATAGTAGGATCAAGTTTGGATTCAATGAATTTAATGCTCTAGATTCATAAGAGTTAGTACAAGAATAATCTCTATAAGAGACAGTGGGGGTGAATAAGTTCTCGAGACACAAGTATTTTTTAGGTCAACTAAAGAGGTTAGATAACCAGATCATTATGGTTTTATTATCACCAAGTCAAGTGACACATTACTCCTTGAGTATAATGAACCTATAACCTAAAAGAAATAAGTAAATGGAAAGGATGCTGCTAAATGGAAAGAAGATATGCATTCAAAGATGGAGTCCATGTGCCAAAATCAAGTTTGGATTTTGGTAGACCCTCCAGCTGATGTAAAACCCATTGGGTGCAAATGGGTATTCAAGAAAAAGTTGTACATGGATGGTAAGGTAAATACCTATAAGGAAAGACTAGTAATGAAGGGTTTCATTCAATGTACAGGCATATGACTATGATGAAACCTTCTCACCAGTAGTAATGTTGAAATCCATCAGAATATTACTTGCAATAGAAACCTTCCATGATTATGGGTTTTGGAAAATGGATGTCAAAAATGCTTTTCTAAATGGGAATTTGGTTGAATAAGTCTATATAAATCAACTCAAAGGGATTGTTAAGTTAAGTAATTCCAAAAAAAATGTGAAATATATAGAGATCCATTTATGGGTTGAAGTAGCAATCACAATCATGGAATGTTTGTTTTGATGAGGCCATAAGATAATTTGGTTTCATCAAGAATGAAAGTGATCCATGTGTCTACAAGAAGGTTAATGGGAATTCCATCATTTTCTTGGTATTATATTTTGATGACATATTAATTATGGGAAATGAAGTGCAAGTCTTACAGTCAGTTAAGACTTGGTTAAATGAATGTATATCTATAAAAGACTTAGGTGAAGCAACCTACATTCTAGGGATCAAGATCTATCAAGATATATCTCAGAGGTTTCTTGGGATAATTTAAATTACATAAATTGAAAAGGTACTTAAAATGTATAGTATGGTACAATCAAAGAGTGGGTTGTTTCCAATGTCACGTGATGTTGGTGTCTCTAAGAAAATGTTCCCATAAACATAGTAGAAGATTAAAATAATGAGTAGAATCCATTATTCCTTAGTAGTGGGATCTATCATGTATGTCATGTTATATACTAGATTGGATGTTTCCTTTTCTTTAAGCATGGTGGGTAGATATCAAGCTAATCCAAGAGATATGTATTAGGAAGCTGTAAAAACAATCCTAAAGTACTTGAGACGTACAATGAATATGTTCCTAGTATATGGAGGAGATGAGAAACTAATAGTGAGAAGATACACTAATGTTGGTTTCTAGACAGATCATGATGATTTGAAATCATAGTCAAGATACATATTTTTCCTGAATGGTGGTGCAGTGAGCTGGAGAAGCTCAAATAAATCTTTGGTCACCAACTCTACAGAAGAATTAAAGTATATATCTGCTTTTGATGTAGCTAAGGAGGTGGTCTAGATACACATCTTTGTCTCAGACATTGGTTTTGTTCCTAGTATTACATACTCTATTCCAGTTTATTATGATAATACTATAGTAGTGGTGCTTTATAAGGAGCCTAGGTCACACCAGAGGACAAAGAATATACTTCAGAGGTTTCATCTCTTGAGGTATTTTATCTAGATAGGTGAAGTTGTAGTTAGAAGAGTATCCATAGAGGATGGTGTGGAAGACCCCCTAACTAAATCCATATCTCATAAGAAGCATGATTCTCATGTGATAGCTATCAGTTTGAGACTTGTTAGTAGTTGTCTCTAGTGTAAGTGGGAGTGTTAAAAGTGAGTTCTCTAGACCCAACTTTTTTATGTACTTTGATTGTCGGTACATGTATATAGCTTGATATATACATGTGTTTATATTACCATAATAGTGTTGATACTTATGTGTCCACAATATTTATGGTAATTTCCTTAGATTACATATCATATCGAAAGGTTATAGTAGTTACCAAGATATAACAAGAACCTAGAGATACTATGAGTGAAATATTAAAGACATGTCTTATGGTCTAGACACATCATATTGATAGGAAACATATGATGTGTGAGCATTAGGTGTCAGGGGTTCATAAGAATTGAGACTTCTTCTCATGAAGTTCGTACTTGGTGATCCCTAGTAGGTGAGATCATGAGGACAGACCCGTCAATAAGAACACCACATGTTTTAGGAGTCATTGGTTATTCTTATCTACAGATATGTGTATTTGTCTCATGAATTGAGATCATTTTCAATGTGTTCTATTTGATCGTATACTTTGATGCAAGGAAAAAACCATGACATTGAAGTTGTGATTAGGTATCTTGTGTTTGGTGGATCATTGGTGGTGTGGCATTGGTCGAATGATCAAGATAGAATTTTTCACTTTTGAGTTGAGTAAGTGATATCTCAAGCCT
Source organism: Viscum album (assembly GCA_963277665.1). Taxonomy (NCBI): domain Eukaryota; kingdom Viridiplantae; phylum Streptophyta; class Magnoliopsida; order Santalales; family Viscaceae; genus Viscum; species Viscum album. The sequence goes on along the minus strand of OY728166.1, from coordinate 572,816,769 downwards.
AGTTTATCATGATAGTAGTAACTTTATAAATCTATGGTTATGGTAGTCAAAGGTAAGTCTATCTAGTTATATCAACAAAAAATAAAGAAAGAAATGATCATGACACAAGTGTGAATCCTACTTTATGAGATATTGTGAGACAAAGAGATTATATTACATAGTATGTATTTGTAGGATGGTTTTCATTCCTATGACTATTCTTTATCTTTTTAGGGGCCTTGATGGGTTTCTATATTCCACTCTTAGTTTGTAAATAGTTATTCACTACTATCAAGATAAGGTCCTAGAGGGTCACACATAATAGTGTATTCAATAATCTGCATTATTCTAGTGAATAGGTATATAGGACATAGTGGTCCCCACCACAGGGTCCGGGAGTTGTCTAAGTTTTAACGATCACTGAAAAATAAATATATTCATTATTATTCGAGTATATAATAATTGAGTCAAAATTATTTATTAAAATTATTTACAAGTGTTTGAGTAAATACATGGGATAATATTATATGAATGAATATTATTTTAATATTCAAGGTTTATTTAATATTAGTGAACATTATGAGTTAAGTTAATGACGTGGGTTTATCACATAATATATTTAATATATATTACAAGTGGGTGATAAAATATAAATAATATTTATAACACAATTAGTTCATCAAAATTATTTATTTATTACTTATTGAATGGATGTTAAATATATGGGGGTCAGGGAACCCTAACTGGGTATTTTGGACATCCACTATATATGCAGAGGAAAAGATCATTCCATGCACTATTCATCAGTCAGAATTGAGAGATTTTCTCTCCTTCAAAATACTAAAGAGAAAGTTTATATCTGAGCAGTCGATACAAGAATGCCTTCATAGATCGAAGGAACGAGATCAAGGTGATCGTCACAACATCAAAGAAACATCAAAGCTCTGTGCTAGCACCCAGAATTTGAAAAATAGTGTATGCATGGATTCTTAAAGCATGTGTGGATGATCTAGATGGTTTCATCCTGAGATCCTTTGATCAATGGTCATTGTTGACATGAAACAGATGTGTGTGCTTCAATTCAAATGAGGTACCACTAGTACAAAAAGTATTTACCATGTCGGCATTTTTTACATCACTTATAAATAACCGACATGTGAAGCTGAAAATTTGATTTATCACATTGGTTATATTATAAATAATGTCAAAAATGAATTAAATTGATTTATCACATCGTTTATTTTATAACCGATGTGATGAATCCAATTTATTACATCGGTTATAAAATAACTGATGTGATAAAGCAAAAGTTGTTGCTTAATCATGTCGGTTATTATTTAACCGATGTTATAAATTACTTTATCACATCGGTTATTTTATAACCGACCTGATAAATGTAATAAAAAACTATTTATCATGTTGTTTATTAAATAACTGACATGATAAATCTTTTAAAAAAATTATGAAGTCTCGTTTCATGTTATTCTGCTATTTTTCTTTTAGGCGACAGTGACTCGGTCTCTCTCATGAAGAAACCCTACAATCGATTCTTCAATCCTATGGCCTACAAACTTATTTTGAAAGCTTCATTCATTATGTTTTTCATCAGTGCATCTATCTTCTTTACTTTTAACTCTCAATTAAGATTCACAAGCTTCGATTTTGGTCATCTGTGGATGCCCTAAATCTCGTTTTGCAATTCCATCGTGTATTTCACTATTTCTTGTTGAAAGTGGTTTTGTATCCTGATATAGTTTTATCATTGGTCATTTGCAGATGCCCTAAATATATGGATGATCTAAATCTCATTTTTCAATTTCATTTTCACTATTTTTTATTGATTAGATTAACATATAGATAGAAATGAATTTTTTTATTAATTTTTTCTCGTTGTAATCCACTAGAGAATAGATTATTGATTTACACTATTTATAATTATTAGGGTGGAATCTCTTTGTTTGGGTGGTTATGGAGATGTTTGAGGTGAATGGAGGGGTTAATGTTACCTCATTTGGATGAAAATAGTTAATTTTAGTTCATTGAATAAGAGATGTTATTGGGGTTTCTTATAAGATTTACAAGTAGGGATTAATGATGGTTTTCAGTATAGTTTATATCTATATCTAATAGGTTTTTGTAGTTGAGAATATTTTAATTTTTAAACATATGAATGTAATTCATGTATTTTACCCAACCCAGTGCTCCATCATGTGACCTGGTCGGTTGACTATGTGACCTCAGGTATGCCTCCACATATGCAAAAGGTTGTTGAATAATATTGAAGGTGCAAGGAATATAGTGTGGAGGTAATAAATTATTGTAACGTGTTTCAATGAAATTGAAAATATAATAGAAGATTTTAGTGAATAATACAAATAATATGAATAATTTAATAAGAATCCAATGATGAGATATGAAAAGGGGAATAAATCCAAATAAAAATCATATAATTGTATGAAAATATGAATGTAACTAAATGATGTACTGAAATTAATATAGGTAAAAGACAAGAAGAATCAAATAAAGACTCCAAAGACCATAGTGTTTAACCCCATGTTGATCCCATGTCCAAGATCTAACCCATCCATCATGTTATAAATCGTTGGCTATTCATGAATTCCCTAAATCTATGTTTTTCTATTTCGTTCATCATGTCTTTCACTATTAATTGTTGAAGGTGGTTAAGTATCCTGATATTGTTTTATCATTGGTATTCTAGAATTTTTATTCAATAATGTTTTCCCTTTAGTTACTTACCTTATTTCCAATGAGTATTTTATGGAGATAAAACTAAATATGGATTTTCATTTAGATATGCATATCATGTCACCCAAACTAAATTTTTGATGTATCCTGATGTGTTATAAATGGATAAAATGATCATTGGGATACTAGAAAACACTTTTACATCTTGATAATGAAGTCATTAGAACTTATTATGCTTAAGGTATATTTGCACCACCTTCCCAAGACAATCTAGGTTCCTCTCAAGGCCTGTACACAAGACCTTTTTCCACAATACCATTTTCCAAAACAAACTCAATAAGAATATTAAAACCCATAAATGTGACCATAAAAATTACATGAAATAAAGAAAATATTTCAATTCAATACAATACTAAGAACTGTTAGGTTAATATTTTAGATAATTAGGATAAAAAATTTATTAAATATACTAAACTGAATCCCCTCCCCTTCCACGTATCTCCACCACGTTATTTCTACTACCGTGGATGACTCCCGCATCTTCTGATACCTACCGAAATTGTGCTCTCTCTCCATACAATCGTTCTCTTTCTCCTCCTCCATCACACTGCATCAGCTTCCTCCACCGCCTCATCCTCTACCTCGACTCAGCCTCCACCTCGACTCCTCATCTAGATCAGCCTCAACCTCTGCCTCCGACTCGGCATTATCCGCCTTTGCCTCCACTTCGGCCTCAACCTCTGCCTTGGCCTCCACCTCGGCCTCAACCTCTGCCAAGGCCTCTGCCTCAGCCTTGGGCTCCATGACATCTCATCTCCCCATCATTGGATTCCCTACACCGTCTTCCTCCTCCGCATCATCTTCCTCCTCTGCATCTTCTTACTCCTCTGCATCGGCTTCCGCCTTGGCCTCCTCCTCGACTCCTCATCTGCCTCATCCTCCACCTCGACCCAACTCCCCCCGCTCCCATGACTCAATTCTTATCTCCCATTCTTCTTGTCATCATCTCCCCATCACCATCTCCTCGTCGTCATCTCCCCATCACCTCCATATCCTCTGCCTTTATCAAATTAGGGTTTTAAACAAGTTTCTTCATTATGCAGGTTTGTTGGCTACTGGAAACTACAGCAACAGTCGTATCTCACAAAATACTCCAGGCTCTCTTCTATTTCATTTGTGGAATTTGTCTTTAATTTCATTCGGAATTTGTCTTTGATTTCATTCACCATCATATGCATACTCCTATTTAGTTTTATATTCCTCCCAATTTCACCTATGAAACCATATCTGATTTCCTTATTTCATCTTTTATCAGCATCCATCTTCTCCCATAAAGGATTCCTACTTCTGAAGGCGATATTCATGGAATCTGAATTGAAACTTCGTTACCTGCATCATCGCTGGCTATTAAGGATGGTTAACTATACCCACCACATTTTATGGTATGATTTCTGTATATTAAATTTTTATTCACAGTCTATATACAATAAATAAATTCCCTAAATTATTGTTATTCGTTTCAGTCACAGACTATATAGAATTTGATGTTTTCCAAATTTATACAGTCTCACGGTCCGCAACAGTGATAAAAAAACTAAAAGGTTGATTTTATCTTTACCCTGGAAGGTTCAATTATTTTCAATCATATTTATTTTACTTCCATTAACTCCTATTGCATAAATTTTTTCATATTTCTGAAATTAGCGCACATGAACAAGTCATATCCTTAATTTCATTCTTGAAATGTAATTGATTTTATACAGAACATGATTTTGATTTCATTGTTTGATTTTTTAATCATGGATTTTCAAATTTTGTTAAATATGGGTGTGCTGATGTTGTTCAGATGTATTGGATGATTTAAATTTTCCAATTAGTTTTCTCTCACCCTGTCTTTGGAACTTTCAGATCCAAAGTAGATATTTGTTGTGTTGAAAAACTGAGTCTTCTTGTGTATAAAATACAGATTATACAAGTACTTTCTATTTGATATGTACTAGTAATTTCAATAAGTATTGGCCAATTCTTCCCTAAAATTATATGATCCTCATATTTTTATTGACAACTAACTAACTGATGTGGAGAGTGGACTCCTCTACCATGTTGTAATATACCAAGGCATGGCTATCCTTAACAAGGTTCAATTATTTTCAATATTATTTATTTTACTTCCATTAACTCTTATTGCATAAAATTTTTCATATTTCTAAAATTAGCGCACGTGAACAATTCATATCAGCAATTCCATTCTTTAAATATAATTGATTTTATACAACACATGATTTTTATTTCATTGTTTGATTTTTTATTCATGGTTTTTTAAATTTTTTTAAATATGGGTGTGTTGATGTTGTTAAAATGTATTGGATTATTCTCTCTTTCCAATTAGTTTTCTCTCTCCCTATCTTAGGATCTTTTAAATCCAAAGTAGATATTTGTTGTGTTAAAAAACTGAGTTTTCTGGTGTTTTCTTCTCCAACACATTTGGTTGTTCTGGATATACAGAGTATTGTACTACAAGAGCATTTTTTTATCAATGATATCTTTCATCCCCTATCCATTATTCAAGCATTTCATCTCCATATCGTGTTTCCCTCTGATTCACTCAATTCCTCTTTCTGTTCATCACAGGTTTCCTCCCATCTCTTAGGCCCCCTTCCTCCGTCGATAAGCATTACATATCCCTATCACGTTTCCCTCTGATTCACTCAATTCCTCTTTCTATTCATCATAGGTTTCCTCCCATATCTTAGTCCCCCTTCCTCCATAAATAATCTCAAGTTTTTGGTTCAGTCTTAATTTGCAATCACAAGCTCTTTCAGCTATGTTCTATTCATGATGCGGTAATCTCCTTTTTTTCGTCAACCTCACAATTTCTTAATGCATGTGTTCTACTGTGTTCTTCCTAAATTTAATTCCATAGTAATAGTTATTATTTATTTTATTTGACTTTTAAAAGTATGATTTCTTTTAAAATTTTAACTGTGAAATGATTTTTTAGAGATCTAAATACACATTTGGTATATTGTAGCATTAGATCATTGATCTTAAATTCCTTCTAAATTCTCTTTAATTTTTATTTTTTGACTGACATCCTTTAGTTGGTTTGTTATCAAAGGCATCAACAAGCATTGATGGAGATCCAAGGTTAACAAATCTTAAGGCCCAATTTGGTAGGGGAAGGGGAAGGGGTGGTTTCTTCCCAAATGATCAAATTTTGATTCCAGGTAAATTAAAAATGATACATATCATGAATATTTCTTTTTTGAATTCAGTTATGTATTTTTTACTCAATTGGTGGATGAAGATATTTTCATGTTTTTTTTAATTAATGTGATGTGATTAAAATACTCTTTCGCTATTATGTTGTGTTCTTTATCCATTCATATAATTATTTGTGTTTTTAATGAGATTCATTCATGATCAATATTTGTTTCTCTTTGTACAAGTATGGTCAATGCATCATAGTAAATTTGGTTTATAGACTTTTCTTAAGAAACTATAATTTCTATTTATACAGTTGATTAACTGTAATTTTTGTGTATAAAATATAGAGCAATTGTAATTTCTTCATACAGTTGATTAATAGTAATTTCTATGTATACAATACAGGTGATTAATTGTAATTTTTTTGTATAATATAGTTGGTTAAGACACTTTTTTAAAAAACTGAAATTTTTGTGTATTCAATACAGATTATACAAGTACTTTTTGTTTGATAAGTACCTGTAATTTTAGTACGTATCAACAAATCCATCCCTCAAATTCTATGATCCTCATATTTCTATTGACGACCAGCTTACTTTTATGGATAGTGGACTCCTCTACCATGTCGTAATCTGCCAATTCATGGCCATCCTTAAGCAACATGATGTTTTAAATCAGCCTATTCTCCTGTATCGACCAATTTTTCCCTCAAATTCTATGAACTGGTATGGCCACATTTTTGTTTGACAATGAAATTTAATAGTGGTAATGAACTTTATTTTCATTGTGAAAATGAAAGAAACTGTATTTTCATTTTATTGACAGTTTGTTTCAATAATTTAGGAAAATGATGTTGAGAGTGTGAACAGATAACTCAAAATTTCAAATAATCATATACCAATAATCTTCAGTAGAATATTGAGGGCGTGAATATACTAGTTCAAAAACATTGATGGTGTGAACATACAGTTACTATGAACTGGTATGTTCTTATTTTATTTTTTTAAGGAAAACTGTATTGTTATTTAGAGGTAGTTGTATTTTCATTTTATTATAAAATAGTATTTTCATTATATATGGAATAGTGGTAATTTTACCAGTTCATAGTTATAATAGAAAAAAAAAATCATTATTTTTGTTTTACAATGAAATAATCTAGCAATGTGACCATACCAGTTCATAGTAAAAATGTGACCATACCAAAACATCAATGTTTTGAGGAAAACTGTATTTTTTTAAAGCAGGGTGTGAAAAGATACCTAAAAAACATACAGCTTTTGAAACTAACTATCAATAAAACAGGAATAATGAAAACTATAAAATATAAAATACAGTTTTAAAAAGTAATAAAATGAAAGATACATTGAAATTTCTGCTCCCTCAATTGAGTTATTAACTATTTGAAAAATACTAGAAAATTCATATTTCAACTCCTAGAAAACTGAGGTAGCTGTTATGGAATATTTAGGGTGTGAAAATCTATGATTTTGAGGTACCTATATTTTGAGGTAACTTTATTTTGAGGTCATGAACAGATACCTCAAAAAATATAGTTCACATCCTAAACTGTATTTTTATGTAGTTGTATTTTGAGGTGGTTGTATTTACATCACCAGTTACCTCAAAACTGTATTTTTTAGGTAACTGTATTTTGAGGTATCAGTTCACACCCTAAATATTTTGGTGATGTAATTAACTATCGATAAACTACTAGAAAATACAGTTTTCAAAAATCTATTTTTGCCCTCTATATTTAGCTTAGGAGTATTGGTTGTGGACATTTTATTGACAGTTTGTTTCTAATACATGTTTCTTTAAAAGCAAGGCATGAAAGAAGATGTATTTTCAAAGAGATGTATTTTTATTTTATTGGTAGTTTGTTTTAATAGGTGGGGACGTATGAGTTTTGAACTCAATGTTTTGAGGAAAACTATATTGTTAATATGAACTTGTATGTTCATATTTAATTTCTCAAGCCATAAAATCTCCAATAGTATAATCTGATATTATATTATTTTGTTATAAAAAGTTATCAATGAAGTCCTCCACCCATATTAGGTTCATGAACTATAGATAGATCTTTATATTCTAATAACCAGTTACACAATGTTAAGGTCACAACTCCTACATCCTTCAATTTTATCATTGAATAGATTGCAAGTCAACTCTCACCAGTAGAATTGACAAAAAATAGTATGAACAATGTTATTATATATATTTATATATCAATATGCTTTGTATGTTTTCCTGGAACTTCTGGAAAAAAATGATTCTAGATATTCAATTATAGGTGTGTCGCTAGAATACGATCAACCTCAATCCAAGTTAACATTTACTCAGCATCCATTGGTTTCATTTTCTCACTAGATTTCCCCATGACCTCTACTCATTTTCCCACCATGGAAACCTTTTGTCCCTCCAAATGGATTTCCATCCCCAATTCTTTTGGGTTCATATCTCTTTATCTCAACCTATTTTCCTCCCATATTGTGGTTCCATCCATCATAAATGACCTTCCAAACACTTTCTTCATTCTCAAAAGTGATGAAACCAAAGCCTATAAATCGTCCAAATTGGTGGTTGAGAAGAATTTGGTGTACAACAATGTCATTGTAGGAAGAGAAGTAGTAACTTAATTCATCTTCTATAAAATATGGTGGTATACCACAAATGAATACTTTTTTTATTTTAGAAACCCCTATGGGGATATACTGCTACATATCTTCCCATGGGAATGTTCTTTTCACCAATACAGATCAACCATCCATAAGACGGTTGTCCACCAAAACCGCATAAAAAACTGTTGGGTTCGTGATTTTCAAAAACCTGGTATTGTGTGGCCTTCCAGAATGCTTGTCTATCATAATCATAGAATCTGTAATTTTTCCATTCTTTATGAAATAACTGGGAAGTGTTTCTTCTGTAGTCTCCCATGAAGTTCCTCTTTAAAGAATAGTTTTCCTAAAGATGAGTTACAGCTATCCAAATAATTCTTTAACTCATTATTAGCACTGTCTATGTTATCAAACTATTCCACACTGTTTTAATAGGGTTTATGGTTTTTTTCTAGAACAGACACCAAAGAATTCTTTAACTCATTGTAGGATGAGTTACACCTTTTTTCTTTACCTAGACCTGTATACATTCAATTAGAGTGCCTTCGTATCTAGGTTTTTGAGTAAAGTAAGAAACTACAAGTTCTTTACCTTATGAAACACCAAGTATTGTTCTTATCATGTTCAAAATTATCCTCAGCTTAAAGATCAATTATAGTTGTCATTAGTTGATATATCTTGAATATTTGATGTATTACCACCTTTCAAAAGACTGTAAATTACCTAAAAAATGGGTTGTAAACATTCATAAAACCATCCTTGGAATTATACAAGTTTTGGAGGCTTCAATTTTTCAAAGTCCATGTACCCCCAGTCTTTTAGTTCACTTCTCTATTTTTTCTATTTGCAAACCTATGCATACATTGCTAATCTTTCTGTTCTGATTTTAATTTATTTAGTTATTTCTATCTGCTAAAGAGCACAATATCTAAAACATCTATCCATGATTCCCCTTTAGTATAGTGAAACATAGTTGGGGTTTCCTTTCATTTTTTTCATTTTATATAATTTTTAACTTCAATGACCAAAATTCTTTTCAGAAAATCAACCAAATTAAAATTTTCAAAACAGTAGCCAAACCATTAGTTCATCTATTTCATTGGAAAAAATGATTACAAGCATGTCAGAATATGTTTTTGCAACCTGTATATATCCTGATGTTTTTTGATTTATTTAATTTTTATTACCATAATTTTTTACACTACTAAAATATATAGTCTATTTTTTCCATGTTTAATTATTTTGTGTAATGAGAATCTATCACTACATAAAGAGAATATGGAATGGGTTATTTTAGATACTTAAATTTATACTATTATTATCTCTTGATGCATCCATTATTTTCCTCATCCCTTCTCTCCATAAGAACTTAGTTTTTCTTGAATAGCATGAATTTCATAGCTTTTGAGTGATTCTAAAAGACATAAAGGTATGTTATTGATAATTCCTTACTGTATTTTATTTTTTCACAAATCTACTTATTTTCTTTATCACTATCATTTTGGCCAGCAATTCAATGGTTCAAAGATACTAAAATGTGGTTGGGCGGTCTTTTAGAGCCTCGATTATCAGTGGAATGAAAATATTCATCCATTTATTCTTCATTGATTTTCAGAAGATAAGAATTTTCTTTTCCAAATCTGGTTATTTTCTGTTTATCTCAATATTGTTGAGCTTTCATGTAGACAAGGATGTTAAGTTTTTGGTTGACAGGGAGGAATGATTCTCTCACAATGTTAAATAAGATGGAGATATGGTCCATGGTTCGTTCATAGTGATAAAAGATTATTCATCCTAGCATTATAGTGAAAATGGTGTTGATCTTTTGGTGGAGGGACCTTCTGGTGAGCAGATTCATGATTCTCGTTGAAAGACAAGTGTCATTTTTGAGTTTGTGGTTCGTGAGAAAGGGCTCCATAGATTATGATTCTCTAACAAGTCTGCTTATCATGAAACCATTGACTTTGATGTATGGTCTAGACATTCCTCATATTATGATGAGCATGTCAAAGATGAGCATCTCGAGCCTGTGGTTAAAAAAATATCGAAACTAGAGGAGGCTCTTTACAACATTCAATTTGAATAGTACTGTTTGCAGCAAGCAGTAGTGAATGAGGGGATGGGAAATAGGGTAATGTACAAGGCGATTTTTGAGGTATTGACGCTGGTTGGGGTTAGCATTCTGTAGGTTATCCTTTTGCATCACCTCTTCAAACAAAATCTTGGGATGTCTAGAGTTTAGCTTTGGAATGTTTTTTTAATTATTAATTATCCATAAAAAACAATAGTTTTGTAACATTACTCATATGAATTATAATGAGCTATTTTCTTAAAGATGTTGAAATGTTGTTCATTCATGTTATTGTATGACTTCCTCATGCCATTTAAATAATGTTTAATAAATCAATTTGAACATCAATGAAATGGATATTGTTACATTGTTTAAATTTTTTATTGAATATGTTTGAGTGATATAAGTGATCTAACTGGTGGAAATTGTAAAAAGTAGATTGAAACCATGTCATTATAATTTCTATATAATCTTTTTGAGTTAGTGAAAGGGGAACATACTAGGGATAAAATCACTGAAAAACTCAACGAGTTATCCTTGTATGAAATGAGATATTTTCCATAGATTTTTCTTTCAACCTTTATACAGTATGATAATTTATTTTCAATTCATGTCTTCATTTTAGATTTGTAGTCTTCAATTCTAATCACTTAGTATCTTATTTTAAACTAATCAATGTGATTTGTTGTACAAATGAAATAATGTACTATAAATATATTATGCTTGATTGTATTTTTTATTTTCAATATTTCTTCACATATTTTATGTTTTCACTTATGTTATACATCTATCTTAGCTATTAAATATGTTTTGTATAATATTTTATATTTATTTTTCCATTCTCTTTAAATTTTGGGTGTACAATTTGAAGACTAAACATTCAGTTACCCTTTTTGCATGTTTGATGTGTAATATTAAAGATTAATCACTGAGTAACTAAATTATAATCCTATCAGATGCATTAATTTCATTTCTATATCTATGTAGATATACATATGTGTGCATGTTTATAAATGTGTAATTTAATGGTTGAGTTATTAGTTTGTAAAATTAAAATTGTCACAGATTTTCATTTCAAAATTAACTTCAACCAATACATTGTATAGTATTTTGTTTTCAGTTTGTACTCTTCATGTTTGTTTATGTCATCCCACTTGAAATTGTTCGTTTATGTCAGCCCATTTGAAATTATTGATACCCTCTTCAGGTTTTATATTATGATCTTGAACTGGAATTGCATTTTATATTACATTGTATTGCCATTTATATTGCATTTTATATTTCACTTTATATTGTAGTTTATACTGTACTAAAATTAGAGTTTACATTTTAGTTTTTATAGCTATTTAAATAGAACTTTATATTACAGTTTATATTGATGTTTATATTGCATTATCATGTACCGAGATTAAATTTCCCTTACAATTTATATTGTAGTTTATATTAACATGCATGATGTTTTCTTGTGCAGAATACAATTCCATTCATTGTAAAGAATCCAGAAAGAAGTGATATGATATCAACAAAAAAAAATTCGTCATTGCTAATCTAACTATTGGTCAGTTTGCTTATGTGGTGCAAAAGAGGATCAAGATGAGTTCTGAGAAGTCCATTTTCATCTTTGTGAAGAACATTTTACCGCCCACCATTTCCATGACATCTATGATGAATGATGAAAACAAGGATGGAAATGGTTTCCTACATGACATACAGTGGTGAGAATACATTTGGGTTTGAATAGATGCAATGCATGCATAAGGTTTCTTAAAAAATGATGGGTTTGTGCAAATTCTTGGGTGAAAATATAGCTTTTAGCATGAAATTGGTAGTGTTGTTTATGTTTTTTGTTCGATGTTTATTTTTAATTTGGATCTAAAATGTGCTTATGGAATCTACTCATTTATCTATCTCCTACATGTCAGATTCCCATAAAGTATCAATTATTATTTACTCTTTTTTTATTTTTTTATATTGCATTTATATATGTTTTTAGAAAATAAAATTATGCACGTGTGTATGAATTTGTAATTAAAATGATCATGTCATGAAAATGCATGGGTTGGGTACTAGTTAAGTAAAAAACTCATGTTGTGATGGGTTAATAATACATCATAGTAGTGGATGGTGCTTTTTTTAATTTAGTGGTTTTCTATCTTATTGCTCAAAAATAATATCATTATAATTTTCAAATAAACATGTATCTGTTTTATATTTCAAAATTATGTTACTTTCAAATTAAGGCATATTTTATATAAATATAAAATTGGCTTATCTAACTATATTTTCTTTTTAAAATTACTTCCATGCATATATTTTTATGATTTATCATTTATATTTAAACTTATCTTCTATTATTATGTATAATTTGTAATTATATTTTTCAAATACGCATATATTTGTTTTATATTTTAAAATTGTGTTACTTTCAAATTATGACATATTTCATATAAATATAAAATTGTCTTATCTTAATAATATGTATAATTTCGATATTTTTTATAGGTAATAATGAGTTAAAATTGGATTACGGCACATAGAATGAGTGATGAATGTGAGGAAGTTGTTGATACTTTTTTGGAATTTTCTAAATGAAATGTTCCAAACAAAGACATGTTTTTCTGTCCATGGATGAAATGTTTAAATATGAAGAATTTGGAAAAGTATAGAGATGAAAGATCATTTAATTTTTCATGGTTTTAATATGAGTTACAACCCTTGGATTTGGCATGGTGAAATTGGGTATAATTTCAGATATACTGATAATGATGCTTTGCAAGATGGTAACTCTAATGAAATTGAAGAAACGATTCATGAAATTGAAGCAAAAAAAATGAGAAAGAATCGATAATTGAGCATCTATATGGTGATGCTGAAAAACAATTGTATCCTAGTTGTATGGATTTTACAGTTTTATCGTCGGTGTTAAGATTGATTAACCTGAAGGTGAATCATGGATGGAGTGATAATTCTTTTATAGAGCAGCTACAATTGGTGAAAGATGTTCTTATTAAAGACACTGATCTTTCATATTCACATTATAGGGCCAAGAAAATATTATGCCTGATGGTATTGGGATATAAGAAAATACATGCATGTTCGAATGACTGTGTGATATTTAGAAAGGAATATGAATTTCTATCAGACTATCCTAAATGTGAGACATCACGGTATAAGTTGAAATAAAAATCACAGGATGATGTAGAGATTACAAAGATCCTTGCCAAGGTATTTTGGTATCTTCCAATAATTCATCATTTGAACCATTTATTTGATAATTCACATGATGGAAAAAAGGTTAAGATGACATGTTGATGAGTGTATATGTGATGGAAAAATACGGCATCTAGAAGATTGTCCACAGTGGAAGAAAATTGATGATTAGTATCCTATATTCAGAAATGAAGTTAGAAACATCAGACTTGGGTTGTGCATAGATGGAATGAATCCATATCAAAACCTTAGTAGCACACATAGTTCATGGCATGTTTTATTGGTAATTTACAACCTATCTCCCAAATTTTGTATGAAGTGTCAATGTGTCATGTTGAGTTTAATGATCTTTGGACCAAAGCAACCCAGAAATAATATTGATGTTTTCTTGTCACCGTTAATTTATGATTTGAAACTCTTATGGTAGGATGGTATTAGGGTGTATGATTCTTATAAAATGGAATATTTTCAACTGTATGTAGTGATTATGTTCACTATAAATGACTTCCAACGTATGGAAATTTGTCTGGATATGGTATTAAGGGGCATAAAGCGTGTCTAATTTGTGAACAAAAGACTTTATATTGTCAATTGCATCATGAGAGGAAAGCAGTATACATGGGTCATCAAAAAAAATTTCCCATGGATCACTCTTATAGAATATTAAAAAAGGCATTCAATAGATCACAAGAATTTTATATTTCTCCAAAAACTTTATCCACTGATGGGTATTTTTAGAGGGTGAAAAACCTTGATGTGACATTGGGAAAATCACATAAATCTTCTAATGATAGACATATTTGGAAGAAACGGTCATTATTTTTTGAGCTACCATATTGGAGATATCATAAAGTGAAACATAACATTGATGTCATGCATGTAGAGAAGTATATTTGTGATAGTTTGATTGTAACATTGTTAGATATTAAAGTAAATACTAAAGATGGGTTGAATGAAAGATTATACTTACTATCAATGGGAATATTTTTGGAGTTATCTCCCAATCTTGATGGAAGATGGTAATTTCTTCCCCTGACTTATCATACATTATCCAAGAGGGAGAAAATTGATTTTGTTAATGTCTTTATGATATCAAAGTGCCGCAGTTTTATTCTTAAAATGTAAAAAAAATTCATTTGATAGATTTGAAGTTGACAGGTATGAAATCTCATTATTGTCATGTCATGATGCAACAACTTATGCCAGTTGCATTGCGTGGAATATTGTCCATTTGTGTCAGAAAGACTATCATAAAGGTGTGTTATTTTTTCAATTCAATTTGTAATAAGGTGATTTATCTGGATGCTTTGAACATTTTGGAAAATAAAGCAATTTCTATACTTTGTCAATTGGAAATGTATTTTACTCCATATTTTTTTATATAATGGTTCATATAGTTCAAGAAATAAATATTTTTGGACCTATATATCTATGTTGGATGTATCCTTTTGAAAGTTATATGAAGATATTGAAGGGATACTTTAAGAATCTATATCGACATGAAGCCTCCATTATTGAAAATTATATTTCTGAGGTGGTTGTAGAGTTTTGTACGAGCTACTTGTCTATGGAGGAGCGCATTGATTTGCCTTTATATCACCATGAGTGAGTTAATAATGAGGGAAAGTGGGTTTGTGGCTTGAAAGTCAAATAGTTTTCAGGTGAATAGATGAAGAAGGTACATTTATACATCTTGAATAACATGGTTGATGCTCAACTATATATAACATTACATATTAATGAGTTGAAATAATGTTATCCAAAGAAGAAAGAAATGTGGATTTTGAATGAGCATAACAAAACTTTTTTCCATGGTTTAAAAATACTATGCTTGGTATATCAGATGCATCAGATACATTAAGATGGTTAGTGGGTGGTCTAAGTTTAAATATGATAACATGGTCTGGGTATAACATTAATGGATATACATTTCATAAAAAATCTCAAGACAATAGAAGTGTAGTTAAGAATAATGGTGTATTGGTGTTCTCATAAACAATTCATTTTTCAAATTCTAAATACAAAAACCCAATTTATGAATCAAGTGTATATTATGGAGTCATTGAATAAATATGGGTGGTTGATTACATTAAAATTAAAGTTCCTATGTTTAACTTCAAATGGTTTATCGATAACAATAGTGACATACATGATGAATTTGGAATGACACTTTTTAATATGAATAGATTGGAAGACACAGCTGATTATTTTATAATGGAAACACATGAAAAACAAATTTTCTATGTTCTTGATCAATCTGATATGCAGTGGACTATTGTTTTAAAAGAAAAAAACAATATGTTGGTGATTATAAACTTGATGAAGATGTTGATTTATTTGAGATCTCTACTTACATGGAAATATTAATAGATAATAATGATAAGCATGTTGTAGACATGGTTTGTGCCATAAAAAATGATCATGACGAAGGAATTTGAGAAAAAAATCCATAAGTACATTCCTAATATTACATGTAACATATGTTTATTTCTCGTTTACTTTTATTAATTTCATAAAATGTTAGATGTTGTATTTTTTTCCTTTATTAAAACATGTATTAAAACTAATAAGTAGAAATGTTTGTTTATTTTAGTTTTGTTTAGTTTACCATGTTTACCATTATGTAACTTATATATTTATTGATTTTTTTGAATGAAAATTATTTTAAATATATATGTTAAAAAATATTCTTTTTTGTGTAAAAAAATGATTTATTAGGTTGGACCATTTTTAATATTCCTACACCAATTTTGGATTTGTTTTCATTCATTTACATGACATTTCATATAATATTATTGTTGTTAGAATTTTAGTTAACTATAAAAAATATGAATAATAATGTGTTAAGTTTTAGTTTACTTTTTTGTTTCATAATTTTTTTTTGTTTAAACTAGTATTATAATATGTGAATTTGTATATTTTGTGTACTAAATGTTTGTTTCTTTGATTTGAAGGATAATGACATATCAATCAATTGATCAAAAAAAACTTCTGGAGATGAGCGTCATGATCATACCTTGGGGGAGGAACATCCATATGATTCTCTTTATGTTCCCCAATCTTCTTCATGTGCTCCCACAATGGAAAATAAGAGTTCGAGGGTTGGTAAATGTGGAAGCACATGTTTACCAAAATTATCACTTGCTCATAGCCAGGACCAAAGTATAGTTGTATATTTTGATGAGAATGATATTCCAAGATTAACTAATGCAAAACAGTTCAAGAGTTTTGTATCAAATCAGGGTAAAATCAAAGTCATCATTTTGTTTAATAATAGGAGAAGTGTTGACAAAGCAACACTAGCTCAGCTATGAGAGACCATTTTAGTAATCTCTTGTTCTATTATTTGACTAATATTGAAATTATTATAGTATAATATGTTTACCCTCTTCTTTATTATATGACATTTGATATACCTGACACTGGAGGAGTCAGGAAGAAATTTTTATCGATGGATGCTAGGAGATGGAGGGATTTCAAATCAACCCTCACGTCTGATTTCATTTTTGGGGATAGACAACATGACAGTCCATGTGTAACATCCCAAGTAAGTAAAGAATTATGGATTTTCATATATATGTCTATTTATGAATTAGATAGTGTTTTAGAGGCTTAAAATGGTAATAAATCCAATCTTAAGCATTGGATTCTCTAATATTTTTAAAAGATTGTTTTACCGCCATTTGATGGCGAACCATTTTTAAATCTATCTTTTGACAACTTTATAAGCTCTATTTGTCAAAATAAACTTATTATTTAGTATTGGGACATTGAAATTTACTTTGTATAAATTTTTGGTATTTTTTTGACAATGTTCATTTTTTAATGAATAGTGAAAAATACTGCATTTTACTTCAAAACTGATTCTTCATATAATTTAATTATATAGATAGATTATATTTTTAATTGGTTTTAAAGATTAAATAGAATATATTTTTACCATTCAATTCAATGGTGTTCATTTTAATTAATTTCACTTTTAAATTGGACATAAACAATTGTCAAACTTTTGATAGATATTATTTCTAAAAAACCCGCTATTTGTTTTGACAACGGGAATTATTTTTAAATTAATTACTACAATTTATGTGTTTGGAATTTGTTAAAATGGATTCCATATTTTGAATCAGAAGGTCCAAATTATGTAATTAAGACTCTTTTGTTTTTTGACATTATGAATAGTAACGACGGTAATTATCTTTAATTATCGTGATTAATTAGTAATCGGGTAGTTAAGGGTAATAAAATAATATCATAATAATAACAAATGACCTCAACATGTGTCCTAATTCTATTGGTTGTGTCATGGCCGACCATGGGACGCCTTGTGCCAAACTTTGGGACCCCATAGAATCACTTTTGGGTGATAGTGACATTTTATTATATTATTTTTTTAAAGGGAAAGTATAACCAAAGTATGTATCACCCAAGTAAAAAAAATTAGTTTTGTCTGTGTAAATGATATCTTAGACTATAAATAGTAATTTTAAATCTAAAAAGATTTTGTAACACCCCAAGTTTCCATGGTACACATCTCTTTGAATAATACAGTAGCGTGTGTTGTACGCAGCTTTGAGTTCTAACACACGCCACAACCAATCAAAGTAGCCATTATGAATAGTAATACCTAATTTTTGAAATTTTATAAATTTTATCTTTCCAAATGGACTTCATTTTTGGATTCGTAATATCGAAATTATCCTATGTTGAATTTTTGGTATTTTTCTGAGAACTTCCAATTTGCCTTGAATAGTGAAAATTACTTAAAAACAACTTTTTTAATCAAAATAATTAATAGTGAAAAATTATACTATTGAGTGGTTTTAAAGTATAATTAGAATATATTTTTACCATTTTATCCAATGGTGGTCAGTATAATTAATTTTACATTGAAATTGGACATAAACAATTGTCAATCTTTTGATATATATTGTTTCTTAAAAACACGCTATTTGTTGTGACAGCGGGAATAAATTATGAAATTAACTAATGCAACTTATATGTTTAGAATTTGATAAAATAGACATCATTTTTTTAATTCAAAATATCAATTATAGCTTAGGGTGAAATTTTGGCATTGTTTTGAAAAACTTCAATTTTCGATGAATAGTGAAACCACTAAGTGGTAGTTAAAAACTGATTTTTTCGTTTAAATGAAACATTACCACTTCTGTGATTTGATTTTCAAAAATCTGATATACATGGTTGTCATTAGGAAGTAAAATTTTGTTCAATGGGATTAAAATAATTTTTGGTGAATAGTAACTTTTAAGTTTAATTAATCACGATTAAAGGTAATTAGTGAAATTTAAGGTAAAAATGATATTATAAAAATATGAAAATACCTTTACACTTGTCCTACCCCTATTGGATGAGTCATGGCCGACCAATAAAATCCATGGGTCAACTTGGAGACCTAATGGAGACACTTTGGTAGGAAAATGACATTAAAAACATTTTATTTAATATTAAAATAAAAATGTCACAAACATAAGTTGTTTTACTAAAACAATTTTTAAATGGGGTTATACAAGTCATATATTTGACTATAAATATTCATTAGAAATATAAAAAGATTTCCTACATCATGATAATTTTTTTATAATTTTTAGACATTAAATAAATTAAATTATTTATGACACCATAATGATGCAACGATTACCTCATTAATTAACGATTTTAATAAAATGGAAGGATAATGTAAAATCCAAGGATTACACTTGTAAAAAACCTATTGTATGAGTATATTTCGAACCCTTATCACCTTAGACTCGAATTATATAAGTGTGGGACCTTTATAATCCGAAAATCATTGTATAATAAAGTAACATTTCATTACTTTCCAAGAATTCCCCTCCTCTCCACTTATAAAAGGCCCCCACCACTACCACCTTACTCACACTTTCAAAGCCTTTTTTCTTGGCCAGCCTCTACCCAAATACTCTCCCAACTTCCCTCCATTACTCCTAGAAGCATAACTTTGGGCAGAATTCTTCCCAAGGAAGCCTTTGTCTCAAATCAAAAAGAGTTACCCGGTTTTAAGGTAATGTCTTCTCTAATGTTGTTTTGTTTTATTTTGCTTCTCCAACCCCTTAAACTCTTTTTATTCCTTTATTTTGTAACAAAACCAGTATCTACAATATACTAGGATATTGTTATGATAAGTATTTGATTTACACTTACACACACCTTCATCTAATGGTTAATGAACATACTGTTTCTGTGGGTGGCGAAATACTGCCTCACGAAACGATGATTGTTCAAATTCTTTTAACACCTCTAATGGTGGCCATTTTGATGAAACTATTTTCATATATGATATACATATATTATGTTTATGTTTTCCTTATTCTTATTTATTTCTCATTTATGGCATACTTTATGATTTCCATTATGGGTAAACGCGATAATTTCATTTTAGGAAGTGCGGACTACCGCCCCTCAAAGTGATTTGAATCGTTAATGCCATATGTGGGATGTATAAAGGATGGAGTAAATGATATTGTATATGATATTATAATGCAATTATAATACACCTTTATACTATTATGATTTCATTCCATTAAATACGAAATAGAAATGAAAGTAGCGTTCATGCGTACGTACGGCTTACCGTCTCTATGAACGGTGCATTTCATTTCTTACCTCTAAATGTTATGTAATATTATAAATGAATGTATATACTGGATATATATTATATATAAGATATCTACATCATGAATATAATTCTGGATATAATGGATATTTCACCACATGAACAACTTGTAATTATAAGAAGTTTATTTTTGACTCAAGTACCTAAGATCGACAAAACGACCGTTATAAACTTAAATAATTACATAATGTTCATGAAAAGGTAATAAGTGATATAAAAGGAATAATGAACTTGAAAAAGGTTCTTAAGAAGGTAGAGATTAACTCTAGTTTATTATTCAGGAGATCAAAGAACGGTCGAGTGAATTCGGACACGAGGTAAGGGAATTTCTTAACCCAATTTCCATTCTTTGGGTTAATCTCCTACTTTCAAATTATGTCATGATATTATTATGTCATATCTTGTATTTGTACTTTCTTTATGTGTAATTATAGTGAATACACATTTGATCTATTTTATTTTAAAAATGATCTTTTTAAGGACTTCGTCTCAATCTCCTTTCATTGAGGTATATTTGGTTTTATACACAACTTTCTTTTATACGGTGTATAAACCCCTTTGACTTTTACGTTTATTCAAAAGGAATATTTTTTATACGAAGCGTTTTTCTAAATGACAAAAAGGGAATGTTTTTCTTCCTGTACATATGCGGCGACAACGACTTCTCCACCGCCGTGACCATTATTTGAGTTTCGGCTTCCTCTACAATCCATCACTTTTTTTAATGAAAAATAAATACAAAGTTTTAACTTTCTTTTATTTTGGTATTGAAAATGGTTTTGAAAGCATTTTTATTATACCAATGTGTTGTATTGATATCTTGTGATTGAAATGTGGAAATTTTATGTTTCCTTTATGCATGTTTTATGTGATACGATTATGTTATAATTTATGATATGTTTAAACCTATTCATATGAGGAATGCATTGGAATTAATAAGTGACGGGTGGAGCCCGCTATAGCTCCTCGATGCATCGGTAGGTCTCATGAGACAAAATAGTGTCTTGGCACGAGGCCTTGACAAAATCTTATTTGTGGTCTTGGCATGAGGCCTTGACTATGTGGTTATGATAGTCTGGCATTATGCATTCCATCATTATGAAAGTGGTTATTGATATTGCATGTGATTATTCAACCAGTAGAATATTCATGCGAGTAAGTAAATGGCATTATTTAATTTTATTTTTTACATATCATGCTGAAGTTCAAGTTTAAAAAGGCTTTTGTTTTAGTTATGCATTGCCTTAAATGTTAATGTTTATTTATGAAAGCTTCCGCAATATTGTTATCCTTACTGAGCATCTGAGCTCACCCCTTTCAATGTTTTAATATTTTCCAGGATGTGAAGAAGTATTTTATGAATGACCTGTAGGGATAGTCAGAAGAGGATATGAGTGTGGACTATGGAGACGTTGTTATTGTAGATTTTCACTTTATGATGTAATGTAACATTTATGAATGTATCTAGTGTTTCCAAGGCTACTAAACTAATCGGTCTTTCGAGACTTGATCTTTTGTGATCATGCCAATGTTACGAAGTAATGCACCGACTCTGGATAGCTGGGGTCGGGGCGTTACAGATTTCCTACATCATGATATTTTTTTTATAATTTTTAGACAATAAATAAATTAAATTTTTTATGACACCATGATGATGCAGCGATTTCCTCATTAATGAACGATTTAAATAAAATGAAAAGATAATGTAGAATCTAAGACTTACACTTTTCAAAGACCTATTGGATGGGTGTATTTCTAACCCTTCTCACCTTATCCTCGAAATATATAATTTTGGGAAATTTAAAATCTGAAACTCTTTATATAATAAAGTAACATTTCTTGACTTTCCAAGAGTGCCCCTCCTCCCTCTTATAAAAGGCCCCCACCTCTACCACCTTACCCACATCTCTCAATCCATTGGATCATTTTATCTCTCCAAATCCCTCTCTTCATCATATAAGCCTTACCTTAGGCAGAAATCTCTTCAAGAAACCCTTTTGGTTCAAACCAAGAGGAGTTACCCAATTTAAAGGTAATGTCTTCACTTGTGTTATTTTGTTTTATTTTGCTTCTCCAACTCCCTAAACTCTTTTTATTCCTTTATTTTGTAACAACACCAGTATCTTAAATATACTAGGATGTTTTTATTAGAATTATTTGATTTACACTTACACACACTCCCATCTAATGGTTAAAGAACATACGGTTTCTGTGGATGGTGAATTTCTGCTTCACAAAATGATGATTGTTCAATATTATTTTAACACCTTTCATGGTGGCCATTAAGATTTCACTATATTTATATATGATATATATTATGTTTATGTTTTTCTTATGCTTCTATATTTTTCATTTATGTCATACCTTTATGGTTTCCATTATGGGTAAACGTGATATCTTCATTTTAGGAAGTGCGGACTACCGCCCCCTGAAAGTGATTTGAATCATTAATGTCATATGTGGGACGTATAAAGGATGGATTTTATGATGTTATATATTATATTATACTGGAATTATAATATACCTTTATATTATTATGATTTCATTCCATTAAATACGAAATAGAAATAAAAGTAGCGTTCATGCGTACGTACGGCTTACTGTCTCCATGAACGGTGCATTTCATTTCTTACCTCTAAATGTTATGTAATATTATAAATGAATGTATATACTGGATATATATAATATATATGATATCTACATCATGAATATAATTCTGGATATAATGGATATTTTACCACATGAACAACTTGTAATTATAAGAAGTTTATTTTTGGCTCAAGTACCAAAGATCGACAAAAGGACCGTTATTAACTTAAATAATTACATAATGTTCATAACATGGTAATAAGTGATATAAAAGTAATAATAAACTTTAAAAGGGTTTTTAAGCAAGTAGAAATTAACTCTAGTTTATTATTCAGGAGATTAAAGAACGATCGAGTCAAGTCGGACACGAGGTATGGGACTTCGTCTCAATCTCCTTTCATTGAGGCATATTTTGTTTTATACATAACTTTCTTTTATACGATGTATAAACCCCTTTGAATTTTACTTTTATTCAAAATGAATCTTTTTGTATGAAGTGTTTTACTAAACTACAAAAAGGAATGCTTTGTCTTACGTATCCGGTGACAACGACTTCTCTGCCGCTGTGACCATTATTTGAGTTTCGGCTTCCTCTACAAGCCATAACTTTTTTTAAATGAAAAAAATAAATACCATGTTTTAATTTTCTTTTATTTTGGTATTAAAAATGGTTTTGATAATGTTTTGATTATATCAATATTCTTTTGATATCTTGTGATTGAAATGTGGAAATGTTATGTTTCCTTTATGCATGTTTTATGTGATACGATTATGTTATGGTTCTTGGGCATTGTTTATGAAGATGATTGGTTATGTGATAAAATAAGGGTGGGTGAGCCCGTGATAGCTCTCCAATGCATTGGGTAACATTAAGGAGTTAAATTCTAAGGTTTCTCCTAAGAGATTTTGGGAATATATTGTGATGGGTATTCCAAACGTAACCATGAGGGTTACTCCCTACGTAAGAATGTTATGAATGGATCAAGTTACCTTTATGTATTATGTTTTCTATGAGTTATTAATAAACCTTATGATTTCATGAGGTATGTTTAAGTGATTATCTTTATGAGAAAAGTATGTTTTCAATGATTCTTATGTATAAATGGACTAAGGTTTTCTTTCTGTATTTTTATATCCCTCACTAGGCTTTTTATGCTCATCCCAAGTTTTTGAAATGTTTTTCACAGGTCAAAGGAAAGGTACATGATGTGATGATAGTGTCGAGGAAGTTTCAAGAAAGAATCCATGTTTTGTTTTAAATATGTTTCCTTTGATGGGAAAAATGAATATTGTCTTTTATGTAACCATCGTGTTGAAATGTGGAATGTAATGCATGATTTATGATCTAATTATCTAAAACTCTAAACCTGAAAATATCCTCAATGTGTATTCTTGAAATAACTCAAGATTAAGTAATGTTTAAGGCTGGGGCCTTATAGTTGGTATCAGAGGTTGGTTTAGATAACTTTAGGAGTTAGAATTATATTAAATGATTATCCAAAAATATATTTTTTATGGTCAAATTGAAATGATATAGAATTTGAAGATTACCATGTTGCTTCATCTAAGACATGTTTGTTCAGAATGGTTTTCTGTAGAGGAAACAGGGAAGCAGTGCTAGGAAGGCATACAGAAGGAAATGACCTTCCGAATCAGCATCCTG
The DNA here is from genome assembly GCA_963277665.1 of Viscum album. NCBI lineage: Eukaryota > Viridiplantae > Streptophyta > Magnoliopsida > Santalales > Viscaceae > Viscum > Viscum album. Next base: position 572,792,074 of record OY728166.1, on the reverse strand, counting down.
AGATGGTCAGAATTGGAACTGAACAGTTTGTTGCAGTAATGGCGCAGTTGAATCAAGCGATAAATGGTGGTGGTATCCATGCACGAGATCAGCCATATCAACCACAAAGGAACATGTCAGTGGTGGAACATTTCATTAGGCAACATCCCCCATCATTCAGAGGATCATCTGACCCTGTGCTAGCTGAAGGGTGGATTAAAGCACTGGAGAAGATTTTCGATGTCATGGGGTGTTCAGACAATCAAAATGTTAGTCTTGTTGTTTACCGTTTGGAGGGTGAAGCAGATCAGTGGTGGTCAATGGTTAAAAATATCAGGGACACTGATGAGATTGATACTCTTGACTGGGATGAATTCAAAGGTATGTGTCACGACCCGTCCTCAGGGCCCGTGCCGTGACTACCCCAAGCCCGCCTTCCATAGGCCAGGGGCTGGCGACTAACACCAAGGCGTAAATCCCGGAAAAAGGGAAGGAATTGTCTTTGTAAAGTAAACAAGCACCACAGAGTAAGCAAGCAGAAGAAGTAACCACTAAGTAAAAGCTAGTACAAGAGTAAGTGAGGAAAAGTAAGTGGGCCAGAATACAAACCCAAACTGAAAGTAAAGTACAACTCGAAAAGGGAAAACAGCAACTGAAAGGTAAAGCCGCAATGACGAGCTGTCCACTGGGAATCCCACCTGAAGGGTGGGTACAGAAAGCCTCCACTGCTCCTCGGTCCAGCCTACCGCTCCGAGTACGTCCTGCCCAGTGGTCCACCTCCAGGTACCGTCCTACTCCGCAATCCTCCACCACGATCAGCGTTGTCCGTCGTCTGCAACCAACACAATGTAGTGCGGGCAAAGCCCATGCAGGGGTGAGTATAAGCTACTTAGTAGGGACCCCGAGACCCCCGAAGGTCTCCCAAAATCCACAAAGGATAAACCACAAAGGAAAGATACAATCACGAAGTAACATCCAACACTACTTAGGTATATGCCCATATATATACCTAAGTCATCAATTCTCATTTGGCTCCAACATCCGAGCCCAAGTACAACCCAGTCCACACAAGAAAGAAACGTATTCCACATAGGAAGCAAAACGTAATCCACACAGGAAAGAACAACTCAATCCACATAGGAAAGCAAAACGTAAATCCACACAGGATAGCACAACACAGTTCACACAGGAAAGTAAAACAGGATTCAGCTCACACAGGTATACTTCTTTGAAAGACGATAGAGATGATCACTGATCCATCTAAGTCGTCGGACCCACAAAGGATCGATAGGTACTAACCCCTGTAATGACCCACACAGGATCGGACCCACATCGGATCTGTAGGCGCTGGACCACACAGAACCATTGAGCGCTGACCCACACAGGATCGGACCCACACAGGATCGGTAGCACTGATCCACACAGGATCGTTGAGTGTTGTAGTCGTCATCGTCGAATCCACTGAGGATCTCTGTACAGTCGTCGTCACAGTCACAGTAGCAGTCGCAGCCAGCACTAGGGTTCCCGCACACAACAAGCTCGTTCGGGAGGGTCCGCTCCACGATCCGAGAGGAAGATACATCAACTGACACATAGTCTAGAGTTGATGTATCCAAAAAATCTGTATCGTCAACAGGAACTCAACGTCGCAAACGACGCGTCAATCGGACACCCGGTCTGAGAGTTATTGGCTTTTTCGTCCCAGGGGCCCGGTTGGTTTTTAAGGCAAAACCAACCCGACCATACTCCACCTGCATCCAAACCTCGGTAGGAGTAATCCAAAAGATCTGTCTCACTAAGAGGAAACCAACAAATTCGATGGCACATCATTCGGACGTCCGGAGCTTAAGATATGAGCGTTTCCGCTCCGAAGGCCCGGTTGGTTTCGTGTACGAACCAACCCGGACGAACTCAACATATTCCGAAACTTTGAGTGCGATATACCGAAACGACCATCTCGATTCAAGGATCGAATCACAACTGACGGTGCGTCGATCGGAGGTTCGTAGCCCAGGTTATGGGCAAAAGACCGAAGACGGTCCGAAAACAGGGGTTTCGGGCCCGGACCGACCCGGCCCGGGACCCCCCGGTCGGCCCGAACTGGGTCGACCCGCCCCGGTTCCGGTTCGGCCCGGCCCGGCGCGGCCCGACCCGGCCGGCATGACCCGGCCTGGCCTGGGCACAGCGCGCCCAGCGCACTGCCCAGCTCGGCCAGTGGCCGAGCCGTTTCGGCAGGGGGGGCGCCTGCCCCCCTGGTGAAACTGCGGCCCCCCAATTAAGGGGGCCGTTTTGAATAGCCGGCCGGGGGAATTAATTCCCCCGGCTCCCCTTTGTCCGTCCGGCCCGCACCGGCCGGCTGGTTCTGCCGACAAGGACAGGCGACGGCCGGTCCTTTCCTCCATCGCCGACACCGGCGGCCTGGAACCGGCCGCCGGTCACCCTGCTCCGCCGCGGCCCAGAACCGGCCGCGGCTTGATTCGTCCGGCATGGTGCGACGGCACCGTTCTCCCTCTACCACGGCCCCGCTCCGGCCGCGGCATCTTCGGTTTTCTTCGACGTGGTGCAACGGCATCGCGTCCTTGATCAACTTCATGGCGCGGCGCGACGACGTCGCGTATTACTTACCGTGCGATTCCCGTGTGGTGCGATGGCACCACACCATTCTGTTCCATCCACAAGGAATCAAACAAGGATAAAGGAGGAGGGTCGGCCGTGTTTGTGCGGTCCGGCCCACTCTCGTTAATCGTTATCAATTAGTCGTTTATCCACGAAGAACGACAAACTAGAATTCATGAACGGAAAATAATTAAATAAAATAAACCCCTACCTTGATAAAAGAGATGATGAATGTCGGCGTCGCGAAACGAGGATTCGAAGACGTTGATGGAGATTTCATCGCGGAAAACCGTCGCGAAAAGAGATGTCGCAGAAGAAGAACGTCGTGGAAGAAGACGTCGCTTCGCGAGTCGGTGTCGCGGAAGACGGTCTCCGAGGGCTCGGCGTTCCACGTCGGAGATCGTTCGTTCTTCGTGTTCTTCGTCAATAAGAAGATGTTCTTCCCAAAATCTTTCAACGACAAAACTCTAACAACAAAATAAAATAATCTCCTTTCTTATTTTATTAACACAACAAGCCTTTTGAAATTCAAGGGTTTGAATTTCAAAAACTTACATTAAACTCACAACATTAAATCCATAAGTTTGATAAACTTAAGTTAACCACATTAATGGTGATTTGAGGGGGGGTTAGAGGATATGAAAGGGTGGGGTTCGTGTGGGCCCCACCACCCTCATAACCTCCCAAGAGAGGTTGGGTGGTTACCCAACTTCCATCCAAAGGATTAAACACTTAGAGTAAAAATAAAAATTGTAGAATAATTATAAAATAAACTTCCACAATTTTTATCATCAACTCTCGTGAAAACTCGACTCCGGAACAGGTGTTCCTAAGCAATTACCAGTGCTATGGTTCCATCGGTGCCCTCAGAATTCGATTCCGAGCATCGGTTCAAAAGATAGGAATTCTTGCTCGTTCGTTCACTGAACGTACCCGAGCTAAATTTCGGATAGAAATTCCGGGCACACCGGGCCTCGGAATCAAGTGCCGTCTGAAATTGCATTCTTGTAAAATCCCAAAGAAAATTAAGAAAAAATTTCCCTTGAATTTTACGGGTCTTTATAGTATGTTTCTTGAGAAATATTTTCCTAAGGCTGTTTGACTTAGGATGGAAAAACAATTCTTGGAATTGAGAAAAGAGGATGACTCAGTGGCTGCTTATGAAGAAAGGTTCACTCGATTGGAAAGGTATGCTCCAAATTTTATCTTAGACCTTGATAGTAAAATCAATCATTTTTACTCAAGATTAAAACCAAAATATCGAAGGGCTTTAGCTTCTCGTGAGTTCAAAAGTTATGAAAAGATTGTTCGATGTGCTGAGAAGGTGGAAATGAAGTTTGTCAATGATCAAGTGTTCTATAACAACCAATAGAAGAAGAGACTGGTGTGTCTTGAGAAAGGGAATAATCCTTCAAAGAAGTCTGATGGTAAGAAAACTAAGTTTTTAGTTTGTGATAAGTTTGGTAAAAGGCATGCTGGGGAATGTCTTATGAATTCTGGAAAGTGCTACCGATGTGGTAAGATGGGACATAAGGCTCGTGATTGCACTAAAAAAGATCAGGGTGATGGTAAGACCAAATTTGATTTACAATTGGTGAAATGTTTCAAGTGCAATGAGATGGGTCATTATGCAAACGAGTGTTCAACAAAGAGCTCAAATGATGGGAAGCAGTCAGACTACAAGCAGAAAGGTGTGGTGAAATCCTTTGCAACTACTTCAGTAGATGTTGGGCCATCAAATGAAGTGGTATCAGGTACTTTGTTTTTTCAGATTATGCCAATGTGTTGTTTGATTCAGGGTCTACACATTCTTTCATCTCTGAAAAATTTTCTAGTAAATTGGGAATTCCATCTCAAGAAATGACTCCTGAACTTGTGGTAAAAACACCTGGGGGAAATGTTGAGGCAAAAAGAATTTATAAGAATCTTCCTATCCTTATCCATGGAAAGAACCTACTTGTAAACCTTATTGTTTTACCTCTAGTAGAGTTTGATGTTATCCTGGGTATGGATTGTCTCTCTGTTTACCATGCTAAGATTGATTGTAGAGCTAAAGAAGTTTCTTTTTAGAAAGAACTTCAGTTTTTGTACAAGAATGAACCCTTAATGTTGATAACATATCAAGAGGCTGAGAAACTTGTAAAATATGGAAATGAATGTTACCTTGCACATATTGTTGAAAACAAAGGAACCGTTCAGATTAATGATGTGCCAGTGGTAAATGAGTATCCTGATGTTTTTTCTGATGATTTTCCTGGAATAATACCAGATCAAGAAGGTGAATTTACTGTTGACTTAGTTCCTGATGCTAAGCCAATTTCAAAACCCCCTTATTGAATGGCTCAAATTGAACTTTTAGAGTTGAAGGATCAATTGCAAGATTTATTAGAGAAAGGTTTCATTCAACCTAGCACATCACCATGGGGTGCTCCTGTCTTATTTGTTAAAAAGAAAGATGGTTCTATGAGACTTTGCATTGACTATAGATCCTTGAATAACATCACTGTTGAGAACAAATATCCTTTTCCTCATATCGATGATTTGTTTGATCAGCTCCAGGGAGCTCAGTATTTTTCAAAGATTGACTTGAGATCGGGGTACCATCAGTTGAAGGTAAAGGAAGCAGATATTCTGAAGACTATGTTTCGTACAATATATGTCCATTATGAATTTATAGTAATGCCTTTTGGGTTAACCAATGCACCTGCAGTATTCATGGACCTTATGAATAGAATTTTCTATGAGTTCTTGGATAATTTTGTGGTTGTTTTCATTGATGATATTTTGGTGTTTTCTAAAAGTAAAGAGGAGCATGAAAGTCATTTAAGGGTTATTTTTCAAACCTTAAAAGAAAATAAATTGTATGTGAAATTCAGCAAGTGTGAGTTTTGGTTGCAAAAAATTTCTTTCCTTGGTCACATTGTTTCTAAAGATGGAATAACTGTTGATCCTGTAAAAATAAAGTTTGTTGAAGAATGGCCAAGACCCACAAATGTAACCGAGATTCGTAGTTTTCTTGGTTTGGCAGGCTATTACAGAAGGTTTGTTAGAAATTTTTCACGGTTATCTAGTCCAATGACTAAGCTAACTTGGAAGGATATTAAGTTTATCTGGACAAAAGAATGTGATGATTGTTTTCAGGAATTGAAAAGAAGATTGGTGAATGCACCAGTTTTGGCACTACCTTCCAGGAATGGTGAGTTTGTTATCTACAGTGATGCTTCATTGAAAGGACTTGGTTGGGTCCTAATGCAGAATGATCAGGTAATTGCTTATGCTTCACGTCAGTTGAAAACTCATGAGGTAAATTACCCTACACATGATTTAGAATTAGCTGTTGTTATTTTCGCTTTAAAAATTTAGAGGCATCATTTGTATGGTGTAAAGTGTGAGATATATACTGATCACAAAAGTTTAAAATATATATTCACTCAGAAAGAATTGAAAATGAGACAGAGGAGATGGCTATAATTAATCGAGGATTATGATTGTACAATTCATTACTATCCAGGAAAAGCAAATAAAGTGGATGATGCTTTGAGTTGAAAAAGTAATGCTTTATTAACCATGTTATGTTTGGAACGTGGTCCTTTGGTTAAGGATTTGATGAAATTTTGCATAGAAGTTGTTGGTGTAGGAAGTTCTTCTATTTTGTTTCAGGTATCAGTGAAATCTTATCTATCAGATAGAATTAAGCAAGCACAGAAGCAAGACAGTGAGTTGCAGAAAAAGGTAGATCTGGTTCAGAAGGGTAAGTTGCCTAAATTAAAAATTGATAATGATTGTGTTGTGATATTTGAGAAGAGATTGTGTGTGCCGTGTGATTCACAGTTGAAGATAGATTTGTTATGTGAAGCTCATAGTTCTTTGTTTTCAGTTCATCCTGGTAGTACTAAGATGTATAGAGATCTCCGGGAGTATTACTGGTGGGATGGAATGAAAAGAGATATTGTTGATTTTACTGTGAAGTTTTTGACTTGTCAACAGGTTAAATCAGAGTGGCAGTTACCAAAAGGGATGCTTCAGCCTTTGCCAGTGCCAGAGTGGAAATGGGAGAATATATCCATGGACTTCGTTGTTGGGTTGCCGAAGACACCTCGAGGTAATAATGCAATCTGGGTTATTGTTGATTGCTTGACTAAATCTTCTCATTTCCTTACAATCCAAGATACTTTTTCCATAGATCGACTTTCTCGTTTGTATCTTAAAGATATAGTCAGGTTACATGGAGTTCCCCTCTCTATTGTATCTGATCGTGATCCCAGGTTTACTTCTAACTTTTGGAAATTCCTTCAGAAGTCGTTGGGTACTGAATTAAATTTTAGTACAGCTTTTCATCCTCAATCAGATGGGTAGTCAGAACGAACAATTCAGACTTTTGAGGATATGCTACGTGCTTGTTTGATGGATTATCAGGGAATTTGGGACTATCATCTTTCCTTGGTTTAGTTTTCTTATAATAACAGTTTTCATTCCAGTATACAGATGGCACCATTTGAGGAATTATATGGGAAGTGGTGTCGAACTCCAGATTTTTGGGATGAAGTGGGTGAAAGGAACTTGATGGGACCAGAATTGGTAGAAGAGTTGGCAGAAAAAGTTCAGCTGATTCAGAAGCACATGAGAACAGCTCAGAGCAGGCAGAAATGTTATGCGGACAATAGGAGGAAGGATCTCTCTTTTGAGGTAGGTGATCATGTCTTCCTCAAAGTTTCACCATGGAAAAGTGTGATTCGATTTGGTAAGAAAGGAAAGCTGAGTCCAAGGTTCATTGGACCATATGAAATTCTGGAGAGAGTTGGATCAGTTGCATACCGAGTGGCTTTACCTCCGAGTTTATCTTACGTACAAAATGTTTTTCATGTCTCAATGTTAAGGAAGTACATGTCAGATCCATATCATGTTTTGAGTCCAGAGGTAGTTCAGCTGGAAGAGAACCTATCTTATGAGGAACAATCGGTCCAGATTCTTGACCACAGGGAGAAAATATTGCGGAATAAGGTGATTCATCAAGTAAAGGTTTGGTGGAAAAACCACATGATTGAAGAGGCAACATGGGAATCTGAAAATGCAATGAGGGATAAATACCCCCACTTATTCGATAAGTAAATAAATTGCGGGGACGCAATTTTCTAAAGGGGGGAAGGATGTAACATCCCAAGTAAGTAAAGAATTATGGAATTTCATATCTATGTCTATTTATGAATTAGATAGTGTTTTAGAGGCTTAAAATGAGAATAAATCCAATCTTAAGCATTGGATTCTCTAATATTTTTAAAAGATTGTTTTACCGCCTTTTGATGGAGATTCATTTTTAAATCTATCATTTTGACAACTTTATAAGATCTATTTGTTAAAATAAACTTATTCTTTAGTATTGGTACATTGAAATTTACTTTGGATAAATTTTTGGTATTTTTCTGACAATGTTCATTTTTTAATGAATAGTGAAAATACTGCATTTTACTTCAAAACTGCTTTTTCATCTAATTTAATTATATGGATATATTATCTTTTTAATTGGTTTTAAAATTTAAATAGAATATATTTTTACCATTCAATCCAATAGTGGTCATTGTAATTAATTTCACTTTGAAATTGGACATAAACAATTGTCAAACTTTTTATAGATATTGTTTCTAAAAAACACGCTATTTGGTTTGACAACGGGAATTATTTTTAAATTAATTACTAAAATTTCTGTGTTTAGAATTTGGTAAAATGGATTCCATATTTGGAATCAGAAGGTTCAAATTATGTAATTAAGACTTTTTTTGGACATTATGAATAGTAAAGATGGTAATTATCTTTAATTATCGTGATTAATTAGTAATCAGGTAGTTAAGGGTAATAAAATAATATCATAATAATAACAAATGACCCCAACATGTGTCATAATACTACTTTTTGTGTCATGGCCGACCATGGGATGCCTTGTGACAAACTTTGGGACCCCATGGAATCACTTTTGGGTGATAGTGACATTTTATTATATTATTTTTTTAAAGGGAAAATATAACCAAAGTATGTATCACCCATATAAGGCCCTGGCCTTAAACCTTACTTAATCTTGAGTTATTACAAGATTACACATTGAGGATCTTTTCGGGTTTAGAGTTTTAGAGAATTAGATCATAAAACTTGCATTACATTCCACATATAAACAAAGTGGTTACATAAAGATAGTATTCTTCTTTCCCATCAATGGAAACATATTTAAAATAAAACATGGATTATTTATTGACACTTCCTTAACACTATCATTATATCATGTACCTTTCCCTTGACCTGTGAAAAACATTTCAAAAAAACTTGGGATGAGAATAAAAAGCTCAGTAAGGGATATAAAATTATATGGAAAGGAAACATGGGTACATATATACATAAGAATGAAATCATACTTTACCCATAAAACATAAGCACATTAACATACCTCATCAAATCATGAATAAATCATAGAAATCATAAGACATAAAGGTAACTTGAGGCATTCATATCATTCTTACGTAGGGAGTAACCCTGTTGGTTACGTTTGGAATACCCATCACAGTATATTCCCTAAATCTCTTCGGAGAAACCTTAACGTTTCACTCCCTCGCGTTACCCAATGCATTGGAGAGCTATATCGGGCTCACCCGCCCTTAGTTTATCACGGAACCACCTGTCTTCATAATAATGCCCAAGAACCTCAACATAATCGTATCACATAAAACATGCATAAAGGAAACATAACATTTCTACCTTTCAATCACAAGATATCAATACAACACATTGATATAAAAACATTATGAAAACCATTTTCAATACCAAAACAAAAGAAAAATAAAACATGGTATTTATTTTTCTTTTAAAAAAAAGGTATGGCTTGTAGAGGAAGCCGAAACTCAAATAATGGTCACAGCGGCGGAGAAGTCGTTGTTGCCGAATACGTATGACAAAAACATTCCCTTTTGTCGTTTAGTAAACGCTTCGTATAAAAAAGATTCCTTTTGAATAAACGTAAAAGTCAAAGGTGTTTATACACCATATAAAAGAAGGTTGTGTATAAAACAAAATATGCCTCAATGAAAGGAGATTGAGACGAAGTCCCATACCTCGGGTCCGACTTGACTCGATCGTTCTTTAATGTCCTGAATAATAAACTTGAGTTAATTTCTAATTGCTTAAGAACCTTTTTCAAGTTAATTATTCCTTTTATATCACTTATTTCCATGTCATGAACACTATGTAATTATTTAAGTTAATAACGGTCATTTTAACGATCATTGGTACTTGAGTCAAAAATAAACCCTTTATAATTACAAGTTGTTCATGTATCCATTATATCCAGAATTATAATCATGATGTATATATCATATATATCCAGTATATACATGTCTTTATAATATTACATAATCATTTAGAGGTAAGAAATGAAATTCACCGTTCATGGAGACGGTAAGCCATACGTACGCATGAACGCTACTTTCATTTCTATTTCGTATTTTATAGAATGGAATAATAATGATATAAAGGTATATTATAATTCTAGTATAATATCATATATAATATCATAGTTCCATCCTTTATACCTCCCACATATGGTATTTAACGAATCAAATCACTTTGAGGGGGCGGTAGTCCGCACTTCCTTAAATGAAGATATCGTGTTTACCCATAATGGAAACCATAAAGGTATGCCCAAAATGAAAAATACATAAGCTTAAGGAAAACATAAACATATTATATATCATATATAAATATAGTGACATCTTAATGGCCACCTTTTAAGGTGTTAAAATAATGTTGAACAATCATCGTTTCGGGAGGCATAAATTCACCATCCACGGAAACAGTATGTCCTTTAACCATTAGATGTAGGTGTGTGTAAGTGTAGCTCGAATCCTTCTTATAAAAACATCCTAGTATATTTAAGATACTATAGTTGTTACAAAAGAAATTAATAAAAAGAGTTTAGGGGGTTGGAGAAGCAAAATAAAACAAAAGGACCCAAGTGAAGACATTACCTTAAAATCGGGTAACTCCCTTTGGTTTGAGCTCAAAGGCTTCCTTGGGAAGACTTCTGCCCAAAGTGAGGCTTCAAGGAGTAAGAGAGGGATTTTAAGAGCCAAAATGGGCAGGGGTTGGCCGAGCCAAAGATTTTGGGAGTGTGGGTAAGGAGGTAGAGGTGGGGGACTTTTATAAGAGGAGAGGAGGGGCACTCTTGGAAAGTAAAGATAAGTTACTTTATTTTAAAATGATTTTCAGATTAAAAAGGTCCCACATTGATATAATTCTAGGATAAGGTGATAAGGGTTCGAAATCCACTCATCCAATTGGTTTTGGCCATGTGTAGGTCTTAGATTTTACATTATCTTTCCATTTTATTTAAATCATTAAATAATGAGGTCATTGCTGCATCATCATGATGTCATAAATAATTTAATTTATTTAAAGTCTAAAAATTATAAAAAAAAATACTATGATGTAGGAAATCTTTTTATATTTCCAATTACTATTTATAATCAAAAATCTGAATTGTATAACCCCATGTAAAAATTGTTTTAGTAAAATAACTTATGTTTGTGTCATTTTTACTTTAACATTAAATAAAAAGTTATTTATGTCATTTCCCAACCAAAGTGGCTCCATGGGGTCCCCAAGTTTACCCATGACTTGTCTTGGTCGACCATGACACATCCAATAATGGTAGGACATGTGTCTAGGTCATTTCATTTTATTAAAATATTATTCTTACCTTAAACTACACTAATTACCTCTAATCGCGATTAAGAACTTAAGAGTTACTATTCACCAAAAAAATTATTTTAATCTCATTGAACCACATTTTACTTCTTAATGACAACCATGTATGTCATATTTTTGAAATTCAAAACACAGAAGTGGTAAAATTTCATTTAAACGAAAAATCAGTTTTTATAAGTACCACTTAGTGGTTTCACTATTCATCAAAAATTGAAGTTTTTCAGAAAATTACCAAAAATTCACCCTAAGATATATTTGATATTCCGAATTCAAAAATGATTTCTATTTTACAAAATTAAAAACATATAAGTTGCATTAATTAATTTAATAATTAATTCCCGCTGTCAAAACAAATAGCGTGTTTTTATGAAACAAAATGTATCAAAAGATTGACACTAGTTTAAGTCCGATTTTAAAGTGAAATTAATTCCAACGACCACCATTGGATTAAATGGTAAAAATATATTCTAATTTCACTTTAAAACCAATTCAAAAGATAATCTAATCATATAAATAAATTAGATTAAAAAGCAGTTTTGATGTAAAATGCAGTATTTTTCACTATTCATTAAAAAATGAACATTGTCAGAAAAATACCAAAAATTCACACAAAGTAAATTTTGATGTCCCAATCATAAAGAATAAGTTTATTTTGACAAACATAGCTTATAAAATTGTCAAAAGATAGATTTAAAAATGGTTTTCCATCAAAAGGCAGTAAAACAATCTTTTAAAAAATATTAGTGTATTTCATGCTTAAGATTGGATTTATTTTCATTTTAAGCCTCTAAAACACTATCTAATTCATTAATAGACATAGATAAAAATATCTATTATTCATTACTTACTTGGGATGTTACATCCTTCCCCCCTTTAGAAAATTGTGTCCCCGCAATTTATTTACTTATCGAATAAATGGGGGTACTTATCCCTCATTGCATTTTCAGATTCTCATGTTGCCTCTTCCATCATGTGGTTTTTCCACAAAACCTTTACCTGATTAATCACCTTATTTCGTAACACTTGCTCCCTGTGGTCAAGAATCTAGACCAGTTGTTCCTCATAAGATAGGTTCTCTTCCAGCTGAACTACCTCTGGACTCAAAACATGAGATGGATCTGGCATATACTTTCTCAACATCGAAACATGAAAAACATTGTGTACCTGAGATAAACTCGGAGGTAAAGCCACCCGGTATGAAACTGATCCAACTCTCTCTAGAATTTCATATGGTCCAATAAACCTTGGACTCAGATTTCCTTTCTTACCAAATCTCATCACACTTTTCCAAGGAGAAACCTTGAGAAAAACATGATCACTTACCTCAAAAGATAGATCCTTCCTCTTGTTGTTCGCATAACTCTTCTGCCTGCTCTGAGCTGTTCTCATGTGTTTCTGAATCAGCTGAACGTTTTCTTCCATCTCTTCTACCAATTCTGGTCCCATCAACTTTCTTTCACCCACTTCATCCCAGAAAGCTAGAGTTTGACACTGCTTCCCATATAATGCCTGAAATGGTGCCATCTATATACTGGAATGAAAACTGTTATTATATGAAAATTTAACCAAAGAAAGATGTTGGTCCCAACTTCCCTGATAATCCATAGAGCAAGAACGTAGCATATCCTCCAATGTCTGAATTGTTCATTCTGACTGCCCATCTGATTGAGGATGAAATGTTGTACTAAAATTTAATTCAGTACCCAACGACTTCTGAAGGCCTTTCCAAAAGTTAGAAGTGAACCTGGGATCACGACCAGATACAATAGAGAGGGGAACTCCATGTAACCTGACTATCTCTTTAAGATACAAACGGGAAAGTTGATCTAGGGAAAAATTATCTCGTATAGCAAGTAAATGAGCAGATTTAGTCAAGCGATCAACAATAACCCAGATTGCATTATTACCTCGAGATGTCTTCGGTAATCCCACAACAAAATCCATGGATATATTCTCCCATTTCCACTCTGGCACTGGTAAAGGCTGAAGCATCCCTTTTGGTAACTTCCGTTCTGCTTTAACCTGCTGACAAGTCAAACACCTCACAGTAAAATCAGCAATATCTCTTTTCATTCCATCCCACCAGTAATACTCCCGCAGATCTCTGTACATCTTAGTACTGCCAGGATGAACTGAAAACGGAGAACTATGAGCTTCACATAACAACTCTCTCTTCAACTGTGAATCACAAGGCACACACAATCTCTTCCCAAATCTCAAAACGCAATCATTATCAATGTTGAATTCAGGCAACTTACCTTTCTGAACCAGCTCTACCTTTTTCTGCAACTCACTGTCTTGCTTCTGTACTTGCTTGATTCTATCTGATAGAGATGACCTCACTGATACCTGAAACAAAACAGAAGAACATCCTGCACCAAAAACTTCTATGCCAAAGTTCATCAAATCCTTAACCAAAGGATCACGTTCCAAATGCAACGTTGCTAATGAAGCATTACTTTTTCGACTCAAAGCATCATCCACTTTATTTGCTTTTCCCGGATGGTAATGGATTGTACAATCATAATCCTTGATTAATTCCAGCCATCTCCTCTGTCTCATGTTTAACTCTTTATGAGTGAATATATACTTTAAACTTTTGTGATCAGTATATATTTCACACTTTACTCCATACAAATGATGCCTCCAAATTTTTAAAGCGAAAACAACGGAAGCTAATTCCAAATCATGTGTAGGGTAATTTACCTCATGAGTTTTCAACTGTCGTGAAGCATAAGCAATTACCTGATCATTCTGCATTAGGACGCAACCAAGTCCTTTCAATGAAGCATCACTGTATATAACAAACTCATCATTCCTAGAAGGTAGTGCCAAAACTGGATCATTCACCAATCTTCTTTTCAATTCCTGAAAACAATCATCACATTCTTTTGTCCAGATAAACTTAACACCCTTCAGAGTTAGCTTAGTCATTGGACTAGATAACTGTGAAAAATTTCTAACAAACCTTCGGTAATAGACTGCCAAACCAAGGAAGCTACGAATCTCAGTTACATTTGTGGGTCTTGGCCAGTCTTCCACAACTTTTTTTTTGCAGGATCAATAGTTATCCCATATTTAGAAACAATGTGACCAAGGAAAGAAATTTGTTGCAACCAAAACTCACACTTTTTGAATTTTCCATACAGTTTATTTTCTTTTAAGGTTTGCAAGATAACCCTTAAATGTCTTTCATGCTTTTCTTTACTTTTAGAAAACACCAAAATATCATCAATAAAAACCACCACAAACTTATCCAAGAACTCATGGAAAATTCTATTCATTAAGTCCATGAATACAGCAGGTGCATTGGTTAGCCCAAAAGGCATTACTACAAATTCATAATGGCCATATCTTGTACGGAACGTGGTCTTCGGAACATATGCTTCATTTACCGTCAGCTGATGGTACCCCGATCTCAAGTCAATCTTTGAAAAATACTGAGCTCCCTAGAGCTGATCAAATAAATCATCGATATGAGGCAAAGGATATTTGTTCTTAATAGTGATGTTATTTAAGGCTCTATAATCAATGCAAAGTCTCATTGAACCATCTTTCTTTTTAACAAATAAAACAGGAGCACCCCATGGTGATGTGCTAGGTCGAATTAAACCTTTCTCTAATAAATCTTGCAATTGCTCCTTCAACTCTAAAAGTTCAATTTGAGCCATTCGATAAGGGGGTTTTGAAATTGGCTTAGCATCAGGAACTAAGTCAACAGTAAACTCAACTTCCCGATCTGGTATTATTCCAGGCAACTCATCAGGAAAAACATCAGGATACTCATTTACCACTGGCACATCATTAATCTGAACAGTTCCTTTATTTTCAACGATGTGTGCAAGGTAACATTCATTTCCATATTTTACAAGTTTCTTGGCCTCTTGATAAGTTATCAACAGTAAGGGTTCATTCTTGTACACAAACTGAAAGTCTTTATGAAAAGAAACTTCTTTAGCTCTACAGTCAATCTTAGCATGGTAAATAGAGAGCCAATCTATACCCAGGATAACATCAAACTCTACTAGAGGTAGAACAATAAGGTTTTCAAGTAGGCTCTTTCCACAGATAAGGATAGGAAGATTCTTATAAAAAAAATTTGCCTCAACATTTCCCCCAAGTGTTTTTACCAAAAGTTCAGGAGTCGTTTCTTGAGATGGTATTCCCATTTTACTAGAAAAGTTTTTAGAGATGAAAGAATGTGTAGACCCCGAATCAAACAACACACTGGTATAATCTGAAAAAAAAACAAACAAAGTACCTGATACAACTTCATTTGATGGCCCGACATCTGCTGAAGTAGTTGTAAAGGATTTCACCACCCCTTTCTGCTTGTAGTCTAACTGCTTCCCATCACTCAAGCTCTTTGTCGGACACTCGTTTGCATAGTGACCCATCTCATTGCACTTAAAACATTTCACTAACTGTAAATCAAATTTGGTCTTACATTCACCTTGATCTTTTTCAGTGCAATCACGAGCCTTATGTCCCATCTTACCACATCGGTAGCACTTTCCAGAATTCATAAGACATTCCCCAGCATGCCTTTTGCCACATTTATCACAAATTGGAAACTTAGTTTTCTTACCATCAGACTTTTTTGAAGAATTCTTCCCTTTCTCTTGCCACCTTGGTCTCTTCTTCTGTTGGTTGTTATAGAACACTTTATCATCGGCAAACTCCATTTCCACCTTCTCAGCACATCGAACAAGCTTTTCATAACTTTTAAACTCACGAGAAGCTAATGCCCTTCGATATTTTGGCTTTAATCTTGAGTAAAAACGATTGATTTTACTATCAAGTTCTCGGATAAAATTTGGAGCATACCTTTCCAATCGAGTGAACCTTTCTTCATAGGCAGTCACTGAGTCTTCCTCTTGCCTCAATTCCAAGAATTGCTTTTCCATCCTAAGTCGAACAGCCTTAGGAAAATACTTCTCAAGAAACATACCTTTGAATTCATCCTAGTCGAGAGCATCAATCTCATCAGCGTCCCTGATATTTTTAACCATCGACCACCACTGATCTACTTCACCCTCCAAACGATAAATAGAAAGACTAACCTTTTGATTGTCTGAACACCCCCATGACATCAAAAATCTTCTCCAGTGATTTAATCCACCCTTCAGCTAGCACGGGGTCAGATGATCCTCTGAATGATGGGGGATGTTGCCTCATGAAATGTTCCACCACTGACATGTTCCTCTGCGGTTGATCTGGCTGATCTCGTGTATGGATACCACCGCCATTTATCGCTTGAGTCAATTGCGCCATTACTACAACAAACTGTTCAGTTCCAATTCCGACCATCTCAGGATGCTGATTCGAAAGGTCATTTCCTTCTGCATGCCTTTCTAGCACTACTTCCCTATTTCCTCTGTGGAAAACCATTCTGAACAAACATGTCTTAGATGAAGCAACATGGTAATATTCAAATGGTATATCATTTCAGTCATACCATAAATTAACTTATAATTTAACAATTTTCTAACTCCTAAAGTTGTCTAAAACGACCTCTGATACCAACTATAAGGCCCCAGCCTTAAACCTTACTTAATCTTGAGTTATTACAAGATTACACATTGAGGGTCTTTTCGGGTTTAGAGTTTTAGAGAATTAGATCATAAAACTTGCATTACATTCCACATATAAACAAAGTGGTTACATAAAGATAGTATTCTTCTTTCCCATCAATGGAAACATATTTAAAATAAAACATGGATTCTTTCTTGACACTTCCTTGACACTATCATCATATCACGTACCTTTCCCTTGACCTGTGAAAAACATTTCAAAAAAACTTGGGATGAGCATAAAAAGCTCAGTAAGGGATATAAAATTATATGGAAATGAAACACGGGTACATATATACATAAGAATAAAATCATACTTTACCCATAAAACATAATAACTTTAACATACCTCATCAAATCATGAATAAATCATAGAAATCATAAGACATAAAGGTAAATTGAGGCATTCATATCATTCTTACGTAGGGAGTAACCCTCTTGGTTACGTTTGGAATACCCATCACAGTATATTCCCTAAATCTATTCGGAGAAACCTTAACATTTCACTCCCTCGTGTTACCCAATGCATTGGAGAGCTATATCGGGCTCACCCGCCCTTAGTTTATCACGGAACCACCCGTCTTCATAATAATGCCCAAGAACCTCAACATAATTGTATCACATAAAACATGCATAAAGGAAACATAACATTTCCACCTTTCAATCACAAGAGATCAATACAACACATTGATATAAAAACATTATGAAAACCATTTTCAATACCAAAACAAAAGAAAAGTAAAACATGGTATTTATTTTTCTTTTAAAAAAAGGTATGGCTTGTAGAGGAAGCCGAAACTCAAATAATGGTCACGACGGTGGAGAAGTCGTTGTCGCCGAATACGTACGACAAAAAAATTATCTTTTGTCATTTAGTAAACGCTTTGTTTAAAAAAGATTCCTTTTGAATAAACGTAAAAGTCAAAGGGGTTTATACACCATATAAAAGAAGGTTGTGTATAAAACAAAATATGCCTCAATGAAAGGAGATTGAGACGAAGTCCCATACCTCAGGTCCGACTTGGCTCGATCGTTCTTTAATGTCTTGAATAATAAACTTGAGTTAATTTCTACTTGATTAAGAACCTTTTTCAAGTTAATTATTCCTTTTATATCACTTATTTCTATGTCATGAACACTATGTAATTATTTAAGTTAATAACGGTCGTTTTAATGATCATTGGTACTTGAGTCAAAAATAAACCCTTTATAATTACAAGTTGTTCATGTATCCATTATATCCAGAATTATAATCATGATTTATATATCATATATATCCAGTATATACATGCCTTTATAATATTACATAATCATTTAGAGGTAATAAATGAAATGCACCGTTCATGGAGACGGTAAGCCGTACATACGCATGAACGCTACTTTCATTTCTATTTCGTATTTTATAGAATGGAATAATAATGATATAAAGGTATATTATAATTATAGTATAATATCATATATAATATCATAGTTCCATCCTTTATATGTCCCACATATGTTATTTAACGAATCAAATCACTTTGAGGGGGCGGTAGTCCGCACTTCCTTAAATGAAGATATCGCGTTTACCCATAATGGAAACCATAAAGGTATGCCCAAAATGAAAAATACAGAAACTTAAGGAAAATATAAACATATTATATATCATATATAAATATAGTGACATCTTAATGGCCACCTTTTAAGGTGTTAAAAGAATTTTGAACAATCATCATTTCGGGAGGCATAAATTCATCATCCACGGAAACAGTATGTCCTTTAACCATTAGATGTAGGTGTGTGTAAGTGTAGCTTGGATCCTTCTTATAAAAACATCCTAGTATATTGAAGATACTAGAGTTGTTACAAAAGAAATGAATAAAAAGAGTTTAGGGGGTTGGAGAAGCAAAATAAAACAAAAGGACCCAAGTGAAGACATTACCTTAAAATCGGGTAACTCCCTTTGGTTTGAGCTCAAAGGCTTCCTTGGGAAGACTTATTCCCAAAGTTAGGCTTAAAGGAGTAATAGAGGGATGTGGAGAGCCAAAATGGGTAGGTTTTGGCCGATCCAAAGGCTTTGGGAGTGTGGGTAAGGAGGTAGAGGTGGGGGCCTTTTATAAGAGGAGAGGAGGGCCACTCTTGGAAAGTAAAGATAAGTTACTTTATTTTAAAATGAGTTTCGTATTCAAAAGGTCCCACATTGATATAATTCGAGGATAAGGTGATAAGGGTTCGAAATCCACTCATCCAATTGGTTTTTTCCATGTGTAGGTCTTAGATTTTACATTATCTTTCCATTTTATTTAAATCGTTAAATAATGAGGTCATCACTGCATCATCATGATGTCATAAATAATTTAATTTATTTAAAGTCTAAAAATTATAAAAAAAATACTATGATGTAGGAAATATTTTTAGATTTCCAATGAATATTTATAATCAAAAATCTGAATTGTATAACCCCATGTAAAAATTGTTTTAGTAAAATAACTTATGTTTGTGTCATTTTTACTTTAACATTAAATAAAAAGTTATTTATGTCATTTCCCAACCAAAGTGGCTCCATGGGGTCCCCAAGTTGGCTCATGGCTTGTCTTGGTCGGCCATGACACATACAATAAGGGTAGGACATGTTTCTAGGTCATTTCATTTTATTAAAACATTATTCTTACCTTAAACTACACTAATTACCTCTAATCGCGATTAAGAACTTAAGAGTTACTATTCACCAAAAAATTATTTTAATCTCATTAAACCACATTTTACTTCTTAATGAAAACCATGTATGTCGGATTTTTGAAATTCAAAACACAGAAGTGGTAAAATTTTATTTAAACGAAAAATCAGTTTTTATAAGTACCACTTAGTGGTTTCACTATTCATCAAAAATTGAAGTTTTTCAGAAAATTACCAAAAAATCACCCTAAGCTATATTTGATATTCCGAATTCAAAAATGATTTCTATTTTACAAAATTCAAAACATATAAGTTACATTAATTAATTTAATAATTAATTCCCGCGGTCAAAACAAATAGTGTGTTTTTATGAAACAAAATGTATCAAAAGATTGACACTAGTTTAAGTCTGATTTCAAAGTGAAATTAATTCCAAAGACCACCATTGGATTAAATGGTAAAAATATATTCTAATTTCACTTTAAAACCAATTAAAAAGATAATCTAATCATATAAATAAATTAGATTAAAAAGTAGTTTTGATGTAAAATGCAGTATTTTTCACTATTCATTAAAAAATGAACATTGTCAGAAAAATACCAAAAATTCACACAATTTAAATTTTGATGTCCTAATCATAAAGAATAAGTTTATTTTGACAAACATAGCTTATAAAATTTTCAAAAGATAGATTTAAAAATGGTTTACCATCAAAAGGCAGTAAAACAATCTTTTAAAAAATATTAGTGTATTCCATGCTTAAGATTTGATTTATTTTCATTTTAAGCCTCTAAAACACTATCTAATTCATTAATAGACATAGATAAAAATGTCTATTATTCATTACTTACTTGGGATGTTACAACCCAAGTAAAATAATTTTAGTTTTGTTTGTGTAAATGATCTCTTAGACTATAAATAGTCATTGTAAATCTAAAAATATTTCCTACATCATGATATTTTTTTTATAATTTTTAAACATTAAATAAATTAATTTTTTTATGACACCATGATGATGCAGCGATTACCTCATTAATAAACGATTTAAATAAAATGAAAAGATAATGTAAAATCTAAGACTTACACTTGTCAAGGACCTATTGGATGGGTGCATTTCTAACATTTTTCACCTTATCCTTGAAATATATAATTGTGGTACCTTTAAAATATGAAACTCTTTATATAATAAAGTAACATTTCTTGACTTTCCAAGAGTTCCCCTCCTCCCTCTTATAAAAGGCCCCCACCCCTACCACCTTACCCACACCTCTCAAGCCATTGGCTTAGCCAAACTCTGCTCATTTTATCTCTCCACATCCCTCTATTCATCATATAAGTCTTACCTTAGTCATAAAGCTCTTCAAGAAACCCTTTTGGTTCAAACCAAGAGGAGTTACCTGATTTAAAGGTAATGTCTTCACTTGTGTTCTTTTGTTTTATTTTGCTTCTCCAACTCCATAAACTCTTTTTATTCCTTTATTTTGTAACAACACCAGTATATTAAATATACTAGGATGTTTTTATGAGAATTATTTGATTTACACTTACACACACTCTCGTATAATGGTTAAAGAACATACTAGTTCTGTGGATGGTGAATTTCTGCCTCACGAAACGATGATTGTTCAATATTCTTTTAACACCTTTCATGGTGGCCATTAAGATGTCACTCTATTTATATATGATATATATTATGTTTATTTTTTCCTTATGCTTCTGTATTTTTCATTTATGACATACCTTTATGGTTTCCATTATGGGTAAACGTGATATCTTCATTTTAGGAAGTGCGGACTACCGCCCCCTGAAAGTGATTTGAATCGTCAATGTCATATGTGGGACGTATAAAGGATGGAGTTTATGATGTTATATATGATATTATACTGGAATTGTAATATACCTTTATATCATTATGATTTCATTCCATTAAATACGAAATATAAATGAAAGTAGCGTTCATGCTACGTACGGCTTACCGTCTCCATGAACGGTGCATTTCATTTATTACCTCTAAATGTTATGTAATATTATAAATGCATGTATATACTAGATATATATGATATATATGATATCTACATCATGAATATAATTTTGGATATAATGGATATTTTACCACATGAGCAACTTGTAATTATAAGAAGTTTATTTTTGGCTCAAGTACCAAAGATCGACAAAACGACCGTTATTAACTTAAATAATTACATAATGTTCATAACATGGTAATAAGTGATATAAAAGGAATAATTAACTTTAAAAAGGTTCTTAAGCAAGTAGAAATTAACTCTAGTTTATTATTCATGAGATTAAAGAATGATCGAGTCAAGTCGTACACGAGGTATGGGACTTCATCTCAATCTCCTTTCATTGAGGCATATTTTGTTTTATACACGACTTTCTTTTATACGGTGTATAAACCCCTTTGACTTTTACTTTTATTCAAAAGGAATCTTTTTGTATGAAGCATTTTACTAAACGACAAAAAGGAATGTTTTGTCTTACGTATGCTGCGACAACGACTTCTCCGCCGCCGTGACCATTATTTGAGTTTCGGCTTCCTCTGCAAGCCATAACTTTTTTTAAAATGAAAAAAATAAATATCATGTTTTACTTTTATTTTATTTTGGTATTGAAAATAGTTTTGATAATGTTTTGATTATATAAATATGCTTTTGATATCTTGTGATTGAAATGTGGAAATGTTATGTTTCCTTTATGCATGTTTTATGTGATACGATTATGTTATGGTTCTTGGGCATTGTTTATGAAGACGGGTGGTTCCGTGATAAACTAAGGGCAGGTGAGCTCGTGATAACTCTCCAATGCATTGGGTAACATGAAGGAGTTAAATGCTAAGGTTTCTCTGAAGAGATTTAGGGAATATATTGTGATAGGTATTCCAAACGTAATCATGAGGGTTACTCCCTACGTAAGAATGTTATGAATGGCTCAAGTTACCTTTATGTATTATGTTTTCTATGAGTTATTAATAAACCTTA
Source organism: Viscum album (assembly GCA_963277665.1). Lineage (NCBI taxonomy): Eukaryota > Viridiplantae > Streptophyta > Magnoliopsida > Santalales > Viscaceae > Viscum > Viscum album. The sequence continues at coordinate 572,769,510 of OY728166.1, read as the reverse complement.
TGATTTCATGAGGTATGTTTAAGTTCTTATATTTATGAGTAAAGTATGTTTTAAATGATTCTTATGTATACATGGACTAAGGTTTTCTTTCTGTATTTTTATGTCCCTTACTGAGCTTTTTATGCTCATCCAAAGTTTTTGAAATGTTTTTCACAGGTCAAAGGAAAGGTACATTATATGATGATAGTGTCGAGGAAGTGTCAAGAAAGAATCCATGTTTTGTTTTAAATATTTTTCCTTTGATAAGAAAAATGAATACTGTCTTTTATGTAACCACCGTGTTGGAATGTGGAATGTAATGCATGATTTATGATCTAATTATCTAAAACTCTAAACCTGAAAAGATCCTCAATGTGTATTCTTGAAATAACTCAAGATTAAGTAATGTTTAAGGTCGGGGCCTTATACCATGTCATATATATCCTTTTATAGATGAAGACACATGGAAACAATTTGTCGAATGTAGAAGACAAGAAGCATTTTTTGTAAGTGAAATGTAAACTTTTAGAAGTTTTCTTATATTAATGATCTTATTAATGAGTTCTTAATGATTTATTATTCTTAATTTATAGGAATCAAGGAGATCTCATCTGGAGATTCAATCCAGAAACGTATACCCTCATAGTTTATCTCAGTGAGAGTATACTTTATTGGAAGAACAAATGATAGCTGAAAATTTACAAAAACTTAGAGATGAGTCTTTCATCTCTGGATAGGTTTTCCTTCCATCCCCTCCATCTAGACATGAAAAATAGAAGTGGTCTTAGATGAGAAAAAAGGGGAAATATCTTATAGAATAACTGAGGGTCGTAGCAGAGAGGATTGTAGGTTTATTTTATTTATTTAATTCAATTAAATTATTTATATACTTTGAATCATTACATATTTTTTCAAATAATTCATATAGGATTCTTTTGAGGAGCAGAGCACACAGGAGTATTTAAAGCTAATGGGAGGCACGATATTTTATCTGCTGCATTGGGAAATCCCGAACACCGAGGTCGTGTACGAGGATACTTGATTGGTGTATCGATAAGAAAAGTGTTACCACGTTCTTCAACTTCTTCCATGGATGGTTTATATAAAAAATAGAATCTTTGGAGGCTGAAGTTCACAATATTAATGTGAAGATAGAGGAAAAGATTAGAGCATCGGTATAGTCTATGTTTTCAGACATGCAAAGATAATTTCATACTACAGCTCTCGCTCCACCTCCGCTATCACCTCCCACTCCCCCACCTCCGCCTGCAGACCTCATTATTTATCCTCCACCTCCGCCTATAGACCCCATTTTTTATGCTACTCCTACACCCCCTCCTCCATAGCTTCCTCGTTATTGTGAGTTGTATGTTGATGATCCTCACCATCATATAGTTTCATATGGGTTGATATATTATATAGGAGATACAATTCATCATCAATAGTTAGAGGTATAGCATCATAGGGTCACTATATAGGATATTATAGATATATCGGTTGGATTACTATTACCTACTAATGAGGTGATGGTAGTTGGACAAAGTATCGGCCACATTTTAGTTTGTCCATCTAGACTTATGCGACCCATTACCATAGAGGCATGTGTATGTTATATCTTTTATTTTATTTTTGTATTAATTTTTTTTTAACATTTGAAAATTAATATATTTATCTATTTATTTATAGGAATACTTTAAAGGTAAAGAGATATTGTATATCCAACAACAAAGACAAAGGGATATGACATCAGATTCACATTCTAGTAGTCTTGACAGATTATCAAGATATTCAATTTTTTTGGCAGGTCATTATATGTTTCCAATAGAAGTTCGTGTTTATGGATGTGCAATGGATGTGGGGATTGTGAAAAATAATATCACAAAACTTGTTAATGGAGATAATTTGGGCATCAACGTGGTACAAGTTTTTTTCATATAAGTTTTAAAACAAATATTTTCCTACGATAAATTTATTAAAATTTTATACTTATGTCTATTTTGTTTTAGGTATCTTTATAAAATGTGTGAGATGAATGATCAGACAGATGTACATAGGTTGATGGACCCACAGTTGATTTCACCTAATGGGTATGAATTGAATGAGGAACAAAAAACAGTTTATATTGCTGAAAGATTTCAATAGAATATAATTATGCAGTGTTGGATGTTTCCTTATATTGAGAGTTATGAAACATATATATCACAAATAGTTATTTATCTTTTAACATAATAAACATTAACATTAAATTTTATTTTATATCAATGACCATTGGATGTTGGGTGTTTTTTCTTCAAGGGAGAAAATGCTTTATTGGATATGCTCTGGCGATGTGTGAGAAAATTTTAAGAACATGTTGGAAAAGTAAGTTTTAATTTCTTAATAGTTGTTTATATTTTAATGAATTTTAAATTTATTTCATTCATATTATTTTCTAATAGGGGGTGATCTATCTTTCGAAAAACCACAAAGAAAAAGAGTGTCAATATCAAATATGTAACGTCTCGTGTTTTGAACCGGATGAAAAAGCGAAGGAAATTAATTTTTTTTCCGTTAACTTGGCAGGCCAATTTTAAAAACCGGGCGTCGGAACTTTTTATACCGATAGTCAACACTACAGTGTTGATAGAATAAAAATATTAAGTTTATTTTATTGATACACGTGTTTGTTTCTTTTAAAAAAAATGAAATAACTCTCAAACGGTGTGTCGTATGAGAAATCTGAGACCACTGTTAGGTTTGAAACGTCGGGTTTACCCCAGGTATGGTATAACCTTGATTCACATCGGGTGTTTGGCACTCTCGCACATGATAATTCCATATTTCTTTTTAATTAATTAATTATTCCGATTTTTAAATAATAAATAATTATTTTATCACAAACGGTGCGTCGAATGAGAAATTTGAGACCACCGATAGTTCTGGAACGTGGGGTTTACCCTAGATAGGGTATAACCTTTGTGAGCGTCGGACGTTTGGTCATATCGCACCCGAAACTAATTTAATTAGGTTAAATATTTTGTTGGACAGTTGGAAATAATAATAATAATTTTATTATTAATATTATTATTTGTTTTGAAAATAATAAATGAAAATGCACATCCACAATTAATAAATCGTGTTGCGGTGTAAATAATAACTGCGCAATGTAATGAATATGATATTGTTAATTATTCAAATTAAATACAAATGCGCAATCAATGTTTATTTAATAACCGTTATCATTTTTATTAATGGTTGTTGTCATTAAAATATTAATGGGTCATTGATGGGTTGAATTAAATAATTATTGTTATTTTAATTATTGTTATTATTATTATATTGGGACAAAAACATTGATGTATATATATATATATATGAGGTATATATATATATGAGATTAAATATATATATATATAGTTATATATACATGTGTGGGTGTATATATATGAATATACATATGTGTGTGTGTGTATATATAACACGTATATACATGGGTGGATATTTATTGTTGGGTTAGATAAAATATTATTAATTACCCACATAAATGCATGTAATGTTTCAACTTAAATCAAAGTGCAGACCATTAAGTTTTTAGTCCAAATATTTTAAGCGACCCAGGGTGCGCGCATGTGCACCCGGTTGCGGGTCTCGGATAACTATTAAAATTAATTAAATGATTTCTCGGACTTTAAATAAAATATTACGTTGCGCCCTAGCGCAACGTCCAGGTTAAAATTAATTAAAAATGATTAAAGAAATTTTAAAGAAATTAAAAGAGGTGGAAAAGGAATGAAAATAAATAATAAAATTAAAAGCGGGAATGAGGAAAATAGAAAAAAAATTAAGAATGGGTCTAACCATTTTTATTATTTTCATTTTCATTTTCCTTCCCTCCCCTTTTATTTTATTTTTATTTTATTTTATTTTCCTTTTTTCCTTTCTTTTTTTTTCTTTCTTTTCTTTCCTTTTTCTTTCCGTTTTTTCTTCCTCTCCTCTCCACCTGGGTCGCGCCTCTCCCTCCTCCCTAGGTGGCGCACCACCTTGCTTCCCCTTTGGAAGATCGTGGCGCCTCCGTTCGTCGTCCGTTTTCTTTGTCGTCAGGTGCGCTGTGAACCTCTCGGTAAGGCTTATCTCACGCACCAAAAATTGTGCGATCTCATTCTAAATCCTTTGTGCAGTTCGTTGCAGAAGGATTTTACCTTATTTTTGGTTTTTTCTGAAGTCTTTTGTTTTCTTCCATTTTAGGTCAAATCAAATCCTACCACGGATCATAGGATCATCTACAACCATAAGATAGGGTGTCTACTCTCTTTCTTTCCCTCCGTTTCGTTGTAATTTATAAAAATGCAATGTTGTGTCGTTAGTCAGTGTCTACCGGTTTTGTGCAAATTCACTCAAACTCTTTAATTTATTTGTTTCGTCTAGTTGTTGCAGCCCTTTTGATCGTGAATTAATTTATTTAATTTGTAGCAATGTGGTCGGACACCCCTTTGGGTGTGCCGACATGGTCGGTATAAATTCTGTTAGCCCGGGTATTTAATTCATTTAACTGCATGTATTGCTCAACCTATTTTTGTTGTGTTTAATTTAAATAATTATTTTAGAATAATTATGAACCTTGAATTGTTGGATCTTTGATAGTTGTTTGTACTGAATTATTTAATTATTTAAATGTGCATGCTCAGACATTTAATTTAATTAACGGCATGTGTTGCGCATCCTATTTTTGTTGTATTGAATTTAAATAAATAATTTAAATTAATTATGAACCGGGGATTGTTGGATTCTTGATCGTTGGTTGTGCTAAATTATTTATTTATTTAAAAGTTCATTTATCTTCTTATGTTGATGTAGTATCTTTCCTTGTAAATATTGTTATGCTGCAATATTTAATTTGTACCTTGTGATGCACGGGTGTATCTGGTTAGTTTTCAAGTTGTGGGTTTATATGCTTATTATGTCATATCTGCTACTGTGAAAACTTTAATTAAATTCAGGGCAGAGAAAAAAGGTGGGTCTCATATTAAGGGTCACACTTAGACCCTCTGTTCCTGACTGGTTACCTCTATGTGCTGGGGGGCGGTGTCATTGGATTTGTCGAACCGAGACTTCCCTCGGGTGTTCTAATACTTATGAGTGATACCGGTTCCAAAACGGATCATTGGGATGGATCTGTTGCCAATGTAGCTAAGCCAGCCTTAGATGACACTCGACCCCTTTTTTGCAAGATTGGGACAGACTCAGGGTAAAGTCATGCCTCAGGTGATACTTGGTCTTTCGAAAGAATGTCTTGGACGGGCTCGGTGGTATTTGATAAATTGACGGATGTTTCGTAGTGATACCTTCGGGACGGGCTCGGACTCCAACTCTCAACTTGAACCTTAATAATGATGCACTTAAGGTTTGTATTATTGTAATTTGAGTCACTTGAGAATTGAGATATTCTTCTGATATATGGAAGTGCACCTGGTTGACACTGACTTAGACCCCAAGTTAAAGCACAAGCTTGAGGTATACCTCTTTCTTGTTTACCTTGTTTCTTTCTGGGTTTTATATATATACGTGTACGTGCATTCTACTGACAGGTACCCTTTCAGACTACTGGTTTAGGCTGAAGCAGGTGATTAGGCACGGGTGTCGTTTGGAACCCGGGCCAACTTATTTATTCCATTGCACTTAATTAATTATCTGAAATTGTTATATAATGGCACACTGCATTTTATCATTGCAAGAAATGGAAAGGTTTAGACACCTTGGGTGCCGACCTACTGGGATTTTATCTCACACCTTGCTCGGGCATCATTGACACCCGAGTAGATTATATGATTACAGGTATTGACAAAGGGAAGCGTGCTGCTTTCAATGCTTGATTGTTTCTTGTCGTTTAGGATGGAGACTGGGGCAGAGGACTGAGCCTTTCTCGTGATGCAGTTGTCGCACTTTGTGTCTTTTCATTTTAGTTGACAGTATGCTTGGGTTTCTATTTTCCTTGTTTTTAGTTTAGAAATACATCATGGCATGACATTGTTTTGTGAGCTTCCGCACTTGATTCTTATTCAGTTGGATTATCCATATTGTTTCTACTGTAGTTTATTCGTTTATATGTTTCCGCTATTTATTATTAATTGTTTTTTGCTTCTGTTGTATATTACCTATTACCTATGAGGGAATAGTATCCCCCTCAGACACGTTAAAAATGCCCTCGCTGCTAGTCGGCAGCCTCTGGCATTTGAGGAGATGCGCTTGAGGTCATGTGACGCACTAGTCCGGCCACCGTCTTAGAGGTGAGCCGGGTCAGGACGTTACAAAATATGTAAAAGTAAAGGTGAATATCCATTTATAATTAGTACATTTTGGATGTATTACATTAAAATGATATTTTGAATTGAAAAACTCATGTAAACATAAATTTCATGAACAACAAGGTGTCATCGAATGTGGATATTATAAGTTAAGATTTATGTATGAAATAATTACAACTAGAACAGTTATGAAGTTCGACAAGGTTAGATTTCCTTATATTCCTTAATATTTCATTTTTTTTATTCATTATACATGTTAACTACTTTCTTTTTAATTTTTATCTATTTGATGACCCTAAACCTTATAGTGCACAAGATGTCAAACACTTACAAGTGGAATGGTCAAATTATTTTACAGGTTTGATTGGATTTTAGTTTGTTTTTATTGAATATTGTAATTTTGAATGTTGTAATTGCAAATGTGTATTTGGTAGTTGTTTGGGTTTGATTTATATTTTTTAGTTAATATTGTAATTTTGGAATGTTGTAAATACGAATGTGTAATTTTGCTACTGGTTTTGCTTGTTTCTGGTCTATTTATGCTTGTTTATGGTCTGGTTTCTGGTCTGGTTTTGGTTGTTTTAGGTCTGGTTCTGTAGTGGAGAGGAAGGGTTTCATAAATTATTTAAAAAAATAGTTTTTATGTTGGTTATTTTATAAGCTACATTAAAAATGCATTTTAGTGGGTTTTTTACGTTGGTTATTTTATAACCGACGTAAAAAATGCTTTGGATCATGGTTTTCCACATCGGTTTTTTTATAAACGACGTGGTATATAGTTTTTTACATCAGTTTTTTAATAATCGATGTGAAAAACATTCATCTCGAAGCATTTTTCATACCGATTATTAAATAATTGACATAAAAAATCATCGAGATCAGGGTTTTCCACATCAGTTATTTAATAATCGGCGTGAAAAACCTTCACCGAAGCGTCTTTAACATTGGTTATTAAATAACCGATGTAAAAAACCTCCAAAATAATATTTCTTACGTTGGTTATATTAACTGACGTTAAAAATTATGATTTTTACATCGCCTGCAACAACATTGCCATAAAAACGACATGAAAAACCTAAAAAAACCGACATAAAAAATGTTTTTTCACTAGTGTACTCATTCTTTTTAAATATTTGTACTTTGATAATTCATGTGAGATCATCAGACTACAATAGGTCTTGGATCATTGGAGAAAACAAATTTTCATCGCTCTGGTGATGAAAATTTTCAAATCTCCAGCCCACTGGCTTCCATTGCACGCCCCAGTAGCATTAGAACACTCTTGAGATTACTGGTCTCACTCTCCTTAGATTTAAGTCTGATCACAATCCCATTGTTATTAATGCTCAAATGAATACTATGAGGTCAACATCCTTTCCTTTCTATTTTATTAATGCATGGCTAACAATTCCTAGATGTAGGGAATCTATAATTGATGGTTGAGAGGCTAGATGTTGTAACAGCCCTCTTCAGATATTGGCTGGAAAACTAAAAAAAGTTAAGTATCTCCTCAGAGAATAGAGTGAGGGATCATTATCTATGCTTGATGATAACATTAAATCTACTAAAAATACTTGGATAGTTTTCAGATCATCAACAAAATTCATGAATTCCTACCCCCTAAAGAAAATCAACTGCACTCTAAATTAGATGGTCTTCTCGCCCTCAAAGAAAAACTAGCTAAAAATCAATAAAAAGTTAAATGGATCCAGGATGGTGATAGAAATTCTAGGTTTTAAAATGTTTTCACAAATAAAAAAAGGTTAGTATATAGATTAATTTCATCCAAATTAATTCCACTATGCATACCCCTAAAACAGAAATTTCAAAATCCACTATTGAATACTTTCAAAGATGACGCACTAATGGTGGTGATGGAACCTATTTTGGTTGAAAACATTCAAACCTATATTGAATATTGCCACAACCAAACACCCACTATGGATCCTCCTAACAATGAGATCAAATTTGTACTCTTCTCTTTAAATTTGGACAGTGCTCCTGACCCTAATGGATTCTCCAATAAGTTCTACATGTTTTATTGGGACGTCATTTATGTGGAACTTACCAATGTTGTGAGAGAATTTGGTTTCTATGCATCCTTACCTCATGGGATTAATTCTCACTTCATTTCCCTTCTTCCAAAGAAAGAGCATGCAATGGACATTAAGGACTTCAGGCCAATTGCTTTTGGAAATGCCATGCCCAAGCTCATTAGCAAAATTGTAGCCTTAAGGCTCAAGAAGATCATCAAGGAATTCATCTCTTCAAATCAGTTTGGATTTGTTCCTAGAAAGAATATCCAAAATTATCTATTTATAGCATTGTAAAGCATTAATATCTTGAGAAAGAAGGCTAAATATGGGAATTTTGTGCTTAAGATTGACATATCCAAGCCATTTGATATCATTAGACGGAGCTTGATCATGATTATCCTTGAGATGTATGGCATTTCTAATGATTTTATCAAATTGATTAATGTTGTCCTCAGAAGTTCTAGGCTTTATGTTCTTGTAAATGGATCCCCAAAGCGGTACTTTGGATGCTCTGGAGGTGTTAGGTGAGGAGACCCTCTTTATGGACTTCTTTTTTCAATTGCTAAAGATTACCTAAGTAGGTGCTTAATTGACTTTGCACATGCTAAAGAATACAAGTAGATGAGAGCTGGGAGGAATCTTCTTTCCCCCTCACATCTCTTATATGTTGATGAAATCCTCTTTTTTGGAGAAGCTTCCAAGAAGAAGATGAGAGTCATCAAAACCATCTTCCATCATTATGAAAATGTTGTTGTCCAAGCTATTATATGGAATAAATATTTTATTGTCTTTGGAGAAGGAATATTGATCTCCAATCATAACAAGATTGATAAGGATTTGGGAGTGAATAAAGGGTCACTTCCAGTTGATTACCTTGGTGTTCCCTTATTCTAGGAGAAAATAAAGAGTTGTCACCTTTAGAACAAATGCTCCAGAATCATTGAACAATTAGTAAGATGGAAAGGAAAAAGCATATCTAAACCCGGGAGAATTTTCTTGGTCGACTCTGTTATTACTTCTATGTTTGATTATGCATTTTCCATGTATAAATGGACTTACACTCTCATTACGAAGCTTCAAAACATGATCATAATCTTCATTTGGAATATAAGTATTCATGTAAAGAAGCTTGTTACAGTTTCATGGAAGGAGTCCACAAAATCCACTATTATAGGTGGCCTTGGCACTAAAGAACTTCACAAGTTCAATGAAGTTATTCTTGTTGGAGTTGGTGGTCTAGAACCAACTACTTTGTACTTTATTCATTAAATAAAATCCTTATCACATCTTGATTGTTCTTCTATGTGACATGTCATGTGATAATGTCCTAAGGACAGCTGTTGCATTAAAGGGTCGTAGCGGATCCCTGCTATGATGAGAACCCGAAAGTGCCATAACACTGTTCTTGAATGTATGTTCTATGGCCGGATGATATTATTTGAGGGACACAAATAATACAGGTCATTAGGGGTGAGGACTCATAAAACTTTGAGGCACCTTCTCATGGTGTGCGCCCTTGGTAATATCCAGGAGGATATTATGAGAACGAGACCCGCCAGTAGGAAATCCACATTTCATAGTGTCATTGGATGTTCCTATCTACGGATGTGTGTATTGATCCTTAGACTTTAAGATTATTATTAATGGGTATTACAACTCGCGCACTTAGATATATTGACGAAAACTGTGACGACACACTGTTCGCAGCGAGGTAGGATACGTTGGGTGCGTCACGAGTAATGCCGCATTAATAGATAATGCGAGAAAGGATTTGTCCCTTCCGTTCCATAACAGAAGTAGATATCTCAGGCCCTTTTATGGAATTGATATAGCCTAAATAAATCCATGCCCATGGTAAGGTATGGGCAAGTTCAATTCCGGGAAGTCAAAGAAAGAATAAGCAAGCACATGGGTTGATGGCACTAGCATGCAACCCGCTTGATTGGAGATATCGAGACAAAGGGATTATATTAAACGGTAAGAGTTCGTAGGAGGTGACACGTCATTGCAGCGTTAACTTCTTTCTCTATGGGTGCCTTGGCGTGTTGCTAGACGCTAACCTTGGACTTTAGGCAGGCTCAGCCTAATGCCACTGAGAAATAGGCCTAGAGGGTCACACACTAAGTGTGTCCATGTATCTCAGTTAAATATTAATTTAACAAGTTAAATAAATATTATTCCCAACTGTGGTTTAATAATTATTTAAGGATGTCTGATCGCATTTATTTTGACACTAGTTATTCGAGAGAATATACTGTGGATAAAATAATATATTTATTAGCGAGTAATGCAGTTACATTTATTTAAGAAATAAATAGTCATTACTCAAGGTCTAATAAATGTGGTGGATAAAAATGGAAAATAAAAGTACACGCCGTGTATATTAAATATACACGCGGTGTAGTTTTATGGAAAACAAGTACACGGCGTGTATTAATTATTACACGCCGTGTAGTTTTTCCAATTGGGATTTTGAGGATTTAATATTGTTTTATTAAATGATATTTATTATAATCAGCGTGGGTGCATGTCAAGGAATTAATAATTCGACATGGGGGTTTTCAATAAGAGTTAATAAAATAAATAAAACGCGTAACGCGTTTATTTATTGTCATAACTCTATTAACCTCAAACCTGATTATAAATATCCTCGCAACCCCAACATTTTTTTTGGAGAGCCATTGTTGTGCACAACGGATTTGGAAATACTCTCAAGACAAGATAGAATTCCCTTTCCACCAAGAACGCCCTCAAGTTACGAGAGCAAGATCCTCCACCGGATCAAGGCGGTCGAAGGCGGACATCGCAAGCGAAGGTTCTTCCGCGCTAGCACCCAGAGATCTCTTCGGTGATGTCCGGAGATACGTGACACACGTGTGGATCACCGCTAGAGGAATCCTACACTTGGATTCTACGACGCAACGACGGATCACCGAATCGTGACCGGACACATCAACGAAGAAAGAATTCCAACAAGGTAATTCTTATGCATTAATTAAATTAATTATAATAAACATATGATGATCCTCCTCAAGGGTTCTGGGACTCTTCTTTTCTTTTCGTTCTTCGTTCTATTCCGAAGATTCGGCATTTTATATCATGACGGATCTCGGATTGAACGTTGTTTAACGTTAAAATTAAAGTTGGGCAAACCCACCAACGCGCTTCCGCTGCGCCCGAAACCTACAAGTGGTATCAGAGCGGTCATATCATTGGTTATAATTATTTAGTTTTTTGTTGGTGATTTACGTATTTAATAATTTAGTTATTTCAATTCATGTTTAATCATTCTGGAAATCTGAATATCAAGATCTGTTCCTCCTCTCTCGTTTCTCGTTCACCTCACAGAAACGGATTTTTCTTTTAATTTTGATTAAAATAAAATAGAGGAACTCATCTGGAGGAGCCAAATGTTTCTGGCCGTATAACACCAGAATACACGGCGTGTATTCGGAAGTACACACCGTGTAGTCTAGGTTCAATGCATTGACTGATCCGCCAATCAGGTCGTGTATTGGATTCTTTCTAAGAATTTAAGACACCGTGTGTTGACCAAAAACAGGTGGCACACAGTTTTCGGAATACATGTCGTGTGGTCCAATGAACACGGCGTGTAGTCCCTTCAGGTTAGGGTTGGGTCGTGTACTCCGTACATAGCCTGCCCGGCTGGAAACCGTGTAACGCGGAAACTACACGGCGTGTGTCCCACTGTACACGCCGTGTACTCCGAAAATTTCCGAAGTACATTAACATGCCCTATCCCCGGGCGTGTACTTCGGATGGATGGTGAAGAAAAAGTACACGCCGTGTAGTCGGAACTACACGCCGTGTACTCACCCAAATTACGCAGATTTATTAAAATTTATTATTATATTATACAAACCCTTGAGACATGTACCATGGTGCAGGCGTAAAGCTGAGGCACAACACGTGATAGGTGTTTTATATATATGTGTTTAATTTAACATCTGTGTAATAAATGGGAATTCGTTGGGTTGCCTCCAAGGTACAAGTTGTGTACAAGGATAATTTTAAATGGATTTATTTGTTTAAAATTATGATGGATGAGAATCTCAAGGAAATTCAGAAAAGGGATTTAAGATAAAAGGATTGATTAATTAAAGATAATTAATTGATTCGAGCGCGATTTATCTTAAACAAGAACGATTAAAGAATTAAATGCTAGTTTTATTTATGCGTAAATATCGTTGCATGTATGGATGATCATGAGCTAGACCGAGACCTTTGTATGTGAATGGTTTCTTTTAATTTATTTATTTAAATTAAATTTGTTGGCATGCGAGCCATCTCCTTATTAATATGTAGGGCCTACGTGCCCAAGGATTCTTTTATGTAAAACCCCCCTTTTTCCCCTCACCTGTGTGTGAGATAAATGCATATGTAATTGATGGAGCTCCCAAGCTAGTGGAGGCGGCTCAAGTCAGGAGCCAAGATGAAACCAATCCAAGGAGATACAAAGGTGGACAGGTGGAAAGCTATAAACACGAACCCGAAAGGTTCAAAGTGTTTCTCTCCTAGGTCTTGGGTTAGTTTATCAACTGCTAGATAAACTAACCAATAGAAAAGCTCATGATCATACCATTTATTTTATTTCTGTCAGTTGCATGGTTTATTTATTGTGGGTGTGTTGTCACGATCACACAATTAATGAATTAAACGAGCATGCAAGATGGAACTAAAATAAAATTGTCTTATATGTAAATATTATCTTAGACATGGTTAATCACTTAAGTATATCTCACTTAATATTAACAAGCATGTAATCAAAGATAATAAAATGGCAATTTACATATAAGGATAAAATCCCTCAAAATAAATATTAAGTCGGCATAGCCTTCCATAATCTTGGTTAGAATCGAACCATATTTCAAAGTGATTGACCAACCCTAGTTGGGGTGCTTTCAATTATCGGGGAATTCTAATTCAAGGTTTTAGGTTGACTTGACTTGGTTCGCATCAAGGGTTGACTGCCACAGCAGGACTTGGTGTGACCAAGAGGCAAAGGTTGAGGAAATCCAAAAAAGGATTTCAGGATTGGGGAGTCCACTCAGCGGATCAAGGAACTGCTATTTAATGCAGTTGGCATTTGGAATGCCTACCTAAAACCCTTCAAGTTGCTTGACCAACCCTAGTTGGGGTAATGCGAAGGGAAATATGGATCCTTGACACTAGAATATTCACGCAATAGAATATTCCGAAGTCAATGGTGAGGGCTATTGGATTTCGATAAAATAGTGGGAGACTAATAAGTATTAATTTATTTATTTGTCTCAATTTTTATAATAAAGTACTAAACCTTTGCTCATCTTAAATTGTAGAAACGGCAAGAAAATGACTTCAAACATATCATTGCGCACCATACTTGAAAAAGAAAACCTTCTCACTGGCACCAATTTCCAAGAGTGGCAGAGGCGTTTACGCGTCGTCCTTCGCCACGAAAGGAAATTATATGTGCTGGAAGAGCCTATTCCAGTTGCGCCTGGGAAAGAGGCTAGTGATGAGGAATTATCTCTCTACATGAAACACATGGATGATGCCACAAATGTCCATTGTTTCATGCTATCGGCCATGTCAAATGAGCTCTTGAAGCAACATGAAAACATGGATGCGTATAGCATGATGTCTCACCTTAAAGATCTCTACCAAGAGAAGGCGAGACAGGAGAGGTATGAGATCTCCAATGCTTTGTTTACCACGAAGCTTGGAGAGTCTGCGCCAGCTGGGCCTCATGTGGTCAAACTTATTGGCTACATTGAACGCTTGGACATCTTAGGGATTAAATTCCCAGATGAGTTGCGTACAGATCGCATCCTATCATCATTGCCCAAGACCTTCTCTAGCTTCATTGTCAACTATAACATGAGCGGCAATGAGAAGAGTCTATTGGAGCTTCTGACCTTGATTCTCCAGGTAGATAAGGACATGGGGAGTGACAAACCCGCGGTCCTTATGGTGAACAAGAAAAGGAAGGACAAGGCAAAGGGGCCAAAGACTTACGGTCTGAAGCCCCCGAGCACCGTCCCTCCAAGAAGGGGAAGATCTAGAGGCAGGGAAAGGAACGGGAAGCAGTGTGTTTTGCATGTGGCAAGCAGGGCCACTGGAAGAGGAACTGCACCTAGAAGCGTGGGGACGCTAAAGGTGCGTTCATTATTGAGTGCAATCTTTCTATTTCTACACATTGGGTATTAGATACAGCTTGTGGGGCTCACATCTGTATTCAAATGCAGGAACCAAGTAGATTTAGAAAGATCGCCAGAGGAGAGGTGGATCTTCGATCTGCCAATGGCGCAAGGCTGGCTGCGTTGGCTATTGGCGACTATCACCTCTCATTGCCAACTGGCATGATTTTGGTTTTACAAAACTGTTATTTTGTGCCTAGTGTTACCAAGAACATAATTTATGTATCTTGTTTGGATATGGATGGATTTATTTTTAAGTTTGGAAATAAGGGTTGTCTCTTTTATAAGAACAACGTATGTTATGGTATGGCACATTTGAATAATGGTTTGTATGTATTAAATTACGAAAACCAAGTGTTTGCAATCGATAACGAAACAAACTCACATGACTCATACATCACCCAGTTATGGCATCACCGTCTTGGTCATGTGAATGAGAAGCGCTTGACAAAGCTCTGCCAAGATGGCTATTTAGACTCTACTGAGCTAAAACCACTTGATAGATGTCATGCTTGTCTACAAGGAAAAATGACCAAGCCGCCTTTTGGTGGACAAGGTGAAAGGGCCACAGAGCTTCTAGGATTGGTACACACAGATGTGTGTGGAACATTTCCAGTAGAAGCTAGAGGTGGATATTCTTACTTTATTACTTTTACTGATGATTTGAGTAGATATGGCTATGTCTACTTAATGAGGTATAAGTTAGAGTCCTTAGAGAAAATTAAGGAATTCAAGAATGAAGTAGAGAATTAACTTGGTAAGAAGATAAAGAAGCTTCGATCGGATCGAGGTGGAGAATATCTGAACCAAGAGTTCATCGATCTTCTACGGGAGTCTGGGATTCTATCTCAGCTCACTCCTCCTTATACACCACAGTGGAATGGTGTTAGTGAAAGGAGGAACCGCACCTTGTTGGACATGGTGAGGTCGATGATGAGTCATGCGGATCTTCCATTATCCTTTTGGGGATATGCATTAAAAACTGCAGCATACACATTAAACCGAGTACCAACTAAGGCAGCAAATGGAATTCCATCTGAGTTATGGAATGGAAGGAAACCCACTGTGTCGCACACACGTGTATGGGGATGCGAGGCGTTTGTTAAGGCCTTCTCAGGCAACAAACTAGCACCCCGGGGCACGAAGTGTATCTTTATAGGATATCCCAAGGAAACAAAAGGATATTACCTATATAACCCCCAAGACAAGAAAGTGACTGTCGCCAGACAAGCCGTCTTTCTTGAGAGGGAGCACATCCTCAAGAAGGATAGTGGGAGAAAGATTGACTTCGACGAAGTTGATGCTCAAGATACACAGGAGTTGGTACGGGAACAAGTTCCACAGGTCCCCGTGGAAGAGGTTCCAGAAACACAAGTACTGCGTAGGAGCTCAAGAGAGGTAAGGGAACCAGAGAGATTTGGTTTCCTAGTCACCGAGGATGGTGAATCATTATTGTTGGAAAATGATGAACCTCTCTCCTACAAGGAAGCAGTAGAAAGCTCAGAAGCTACAATATGGCTAGAAGCTATGAATTCTGAGATGGATTCCATGTATCAGAACCAAGTTTGGGTTCTGGTCGATGAGCCTGTTGATGTAAAGCCTGTTGGATGCAAATGGGTATTCAAAAGAAAGCTGGACATGGAAGGTCAAGTTAGCACCTATAAAGCAAGGCTAGTGGCTAAAGGATTCAGACAGCATCAAGGAATTGACTATGATGAAACCTTCTCGCCAGTTTCCATGTTTAAATCCATAAGAATCATACTTGCCATAGCAGCTTACCATGACTACGAGATTTGGAAGATGGATGTCAAAACAGCATTCCTTAACGGGAACCTTCAGGAAGATGTCTATATGACACAACCAGAAGGGTTTGTGACACCAGGTGAAGCCAAACGGGTTTTCAAGTTGCAGAAATCCATTTATGGATTAAAGCAAGCATTCAGGTCATGGAACATTCGATTTGATGAAGCCATAAAGGAATTTGGTTTCATTAAGAACGAATGTGAGCCATGTGTTTATAAGCGGTTTAATGGGAATGCAGTCATCATCCTAGTGGTATATGTTGGTGACATATTGCTTATTGGAAACGACGTACCGGCCTTACAGTCAGTTAAGGACTGGTTGAACAAGTGTTTCTCCATGAAGGACTTAGGAGAAGTAGCCTACATTCTAGGGATCAAGATCATTCACGATAGATCCAAGAGGCTGCTTGGACTAAGTCAGGGTACATACATTGACCAGATACTAAAGAGATTTAGTATGGAAAAATCCAAGAGGGGATTGGTTCCAGTGTCACATGGCTTACATCTTTCTAAGAAAATGTGTCCCCAGACACAATAGGAGAAAGATAGGATGAGCAAGATCCCATACGCTTCGGCTATAGGATCCATCATGTATGCCATGTTATGTACCAGGCTTGATGTTGCCTATGCACTAAGCATGGTAGGAAGATATCAAGCAGATCCAGGAGAACAGAATTGGACTGCTGTTAAGACTATCCTTAAGTATCTGAGAAGAACTAAGGATATGTTCCTGGTGTATGGCGGAGACGAGGAGCTTTTCATCATAGGGTATGCTGATGCTGGTTTTCAAACAGATCAGAATGATCTGAAGTCGCAATCTGGATATGTTTTCTGTCTCAATGGAGGAGCTGTGAGCTGGAAGAGTTCAAAGCAGCCAGTTGTCGCCGATTCTACAGCGGAGTCCGAGTATATAGAGGCTTCTGATGCAGCCAAAGAAGCCGTTTGGATTCGGAACTTTATCCAGGATCTTGATGTGGTGCCTAGCAGTAAAGATCCCATTACATTGTATTGTGATAATACTGCAGCGGTGGCTCTTGCAAAAGAACCAAGGTCACATCAACGGACAAAGCACATACTCCGGAAGTATCACCTCTTGAGGGATTTCTATCAAAGGGGTGAAGTTGCAGTGAGCAGAGTGTCCACGGAAGAGAACGTGGCGGACCCCATGACTAAAGGCCTATCTTAGAAGAAGCATGAATATCATGTGAGAGCTAGCGGGTTAAAGGTTGTTAGCAGTTGGCTCTAGTCCAAGTGGGAGTCTGTTGGAGTTGGTGGTCTAGAACCAACTAATTTGTACTTTATTCATTAAATAAAAGCCTTATCACATCTTGATTGTTCTTCTATGTGACATGTCATGTGATAATGTCCTAAGGATAGCTATTGCATTAAAGGGTCTTAGCGGATCCCTGCTATGATGAGAACCCGAAAGTGCCATAACACTGTTCTTGAATGTATGTTCTATGGCCGAATGATATTATTTAAGGGACACAAATAATACAGGTCATTAGGGGTGAGGACTCATAAAACTTTGAGGCACCTTCTCATGGTGTGCGCCCTTGGTAATATCCAGGAGGATATTATGAGAACGAGACCCGCCAGTAGGAAATCCACATTTCATAGTGTCATTGGATGTTCCTATCTACGGACGTGTGTATTGATCCTTAGACTTTAAGATTATTATTAATGGGTATTACAACTCGCGCACTTAGATGTATTGACGAAAACTGTGACGACACACTGTTCGCAGCGAGGTGGGATACGTTGGGTGCGTCACGAGTAATACCGCATTAATAGATAATGCGAGAAAGGATTTGTCCCTTTCGTTCCATAACGGAAGTAGATATCTCAGGCCCTTTGATGGAATTGATATAGCCTAAATAAATCCATGGCCATGGTAAGGTATGGGCAAGTTCAATTCCGGGAAGTCAAAGAAAGAATAATCAAGCACATGGGTTGATGGCACTAGCATGCAACCCGCTTGATTGGAGATATCGAGACAAAGGGATTATATTACACGGTAAGCGTTCGTAGGAGGTGACACGTCATTGCGGCGTTAACTTCTTTCTCTATGGGTGCCTTGGCGTGTTGCTAGACGCTAACCTTGGACTTTAGGCAGGCTCAGCCTAATGCCACTGAGAAATAGGCCTAGAGGGTCACACACTAAGTGTGTCCATGTATCTCAGTTAAATATTAATTTAACAAGTTAAATAAATATTATTCCCGACTGTGGTTTAATAATTATTTAAGGATGTCTGATCGCATTTATTTTGACACTAGTTATTCGAGAGAATATACTGTGGATAAAATAATATATTTATTAGCGAGTAATGTAGTTACATTTATTTAAGAAATAAATAGTCATTACTCAAGGTCTAATAAATGTGGTGGAGAAAAATGGAAAATAAAAGTATATGTCGTGTATATTAAATATACACGCGGTGTAGTTTTATGGAAAACAAGTACACGTCGTGTATTAATTATTACACGCCATGTAGTTTTTCCAATTGGGATTTTGAGGATTTAATATTGTTTTATTAAATGATATTTATTATAATCAGCGTGGGCGCATGTCAAGGAATTAATAATTCGACATGGGGGTTTTCAATAAGAGTTAATGAAATAAATAAAATGTGTAATGCGTTTATTTATTGTCATAACTCTATTAACCTCAAACCTGATTATAAATATCCTCGCAACCCCAACATTTTTTTTGGAGAGCCATTGTTGTGCACAACGGATTTGGAAATACTCTCAAGCCAAGAGAGAATTCCCTTTCCACCAAGAACACCCTCAAGTTACGAGAGCAAGATCCTCCACCGGATCAAGGCGGTCGAAGGCGGACATCGCAAGCGAAGGTTCTTCCGCGCTAGCACCCAGAGATCTCTTCGGTGATGTCCGGAGCTACGTGACACACGTGTGGATCACTGCTAGAGGAATCCTACACTTGGATTCTACGACGCAACGACGGATCACCGAATCGCGATTGGACACATCAACGAAGAAAGAATTCCAACAAGGTAATTCTTATGCATTAATTAAATTAATTATAATCAACATATGATGATCCTCCTCAAGGGTTCCGGGACTCTTCTTTTCTTTTCGTTCTTCGTTCTATTCTGAAGATTCGGCGTTTTATATCGTGACGGATCTCGGATTGAACGTTGTTTAACGTTAAAATTAAAGTTGGGCAAACCCACCAACGTGCTTCCGCTGCGCCCGGAACCTACAATTCTTACCAAGTTCACTTGGAATCTTCTCACATCAAATGATGAGGCTTTAGAATTTCTCAAAACTAGGTTCTCAACGAAACTGTGTGATGGGTAGTCCTTTTGTATTGCCTCGACTATCTGGTCAGCTCTTCGATCCTCTTACAATGATCTGATGGAGTGCTCTAGATGGATTGTTTCCAAGCAATGTTGCCTCAACTGCTGGAACACTAATTGGTTGGATAGGCCACTGAGGGAGGTTGTACAGATCCCACTGAATATGCAACAGTTTTTTATTGCTAACATGAATAAAAAAATTCACGAACTTTTGAAATTTTTGACTCCTGGTATCATTATGAAAATCCAGAATTATGTCTTTGTTCATGGTGGTGATACCTTGATATGGACCTCGAACCACATTGGCTGCCTCAACACCAAAGATCTTTATATATATAAATGTGAGTAGACCTCTATTGTACCCAAATAGATTGACGGTTTTAGGAACTATTTCATTGCTCTCTCTCTCTCTCTCTCTTGGCGCCTCCTTCCGTGGAAACTCTAACGAAATCGATTGCCACTAGATGAGGAATGCAGGAAAGTTGAAATGCCCATTGTTTCAACTTGTGCACCATGTTTGAGAGCACCTGGAAATTATCAACACATGTTTGTGGAATATCGAGTTGTGAGGTGCCTGCGGGATTATCTACAAGGGTTGTTCAACACCTCTATTTGTTTGTCTGGCAACTTCAATGATCATATGGTTTCCATTACAATAGTTATGGGGAAGGGGGGAAATACAATGAAAATCTTACTCTAAACCAACAGAAAATAACTCGGCAAGACTCGAACCCAAGACCTCGCAGAGACCCCACAGAGCCGCTGCCAACTGAGCTGGACCCTGAGGGAAAATAATCATTGTGATCATATGGTTTCCATTGTCAATTATGATTTCAGTGAAGAGGTTTACAACCTTTTTCTGGTTGTTGTTGCGGAGACCATCACATTTATTCGGAATGCTAGGAATGGGTTGAGATTTGACAATCAACCCATGTCTTGGTATGTGGGTCCCTTAACCATTCATAAAGAAGTTCAAGCTGTCTCAAAGCTTCAAATGGGTTCGATGAAAAATGATGTGTCTGACCTCACCATCTTGCGTACGCTTGGTGTCACTGGCAGGTCCAAGAAGGCCCTTGTGATGAAATATATATGGTGGATTTCCACTGCTTCCTAACTGATAAAAGTCAATGTTGATGGAGCTGCCTTAGGGGCATCGGGCCTTTCAGGATGTGGAGGGGCGGGCCTTTCAGGATGCAGAGGGGTGTATCGCACCCATCAAGGTTTTGTCAAGGGATGCTTCCACCACTACTTGGGAAATGGGTATGCATACGAAGCGGGGCTACGGGCAATGACTTCTGCAATTAGATATGTAGTGCAATTTGTATGGAGCGTTTTATGGTTTGAATTTGACTCTACCACGACGGTGGATGTCATGAGAATCAGATCAAGAAATGTTTCTTGGAGACTTCTCCCACACTTGTTAGAATGTCCTCAAGCGATCAACAACCTGCACCTGCCGACCACCCACGCCTACAGAGAGGCTAACAAGGTGGCATATGCTCTCTCATAGTCATATTCGATGTGGTCCTTTCTGATCCCAAACACATATCTTCATTTTGTGAACTCAAATGTCAATGGTGACACTCACACTCGTCTTTGTTACCTTGCCCTGTAACAACTGCCCCCTCTTGTATTTTTACTTTTAATTATCTTTTGCATTTGTCATCAACCATCTACCACCGAACGTCTGGCGTTGACCAACCTTATGTAGCGTCTAGAGTAAACCCCGTGTCCTGAAAACAACTGTAGTCTTGGATTTTCTATCCAGGGTCTCAAACAACGGGAAAATCATTTATTCTGAAAAAGATGTACATGAGTGCTTGAATATATTATTATTTTTATTATATTAATTCTGGGGTCTTATGACACCCAACACTGATTCCGAGGTAAAATCCATAGATATATATATAAATATTCAAAGGATTGGACCAAGGAAATAAGAGTCATTACATCAATTGTCGTGACATCGGCGAAGACAAAGGTCTGCAGAGTTCCTCCTTTCGGTAAATCAAATCTGATATCTTGAAGTGGGTTCACAATCCAAACATATCTCTCGTCACCTATGGTGATTAGGGGGAACACGTTTGAGATTAACATCAAATGAGCTCGAGTTGGTGATAGATCTGATACGATCTGTTACACTCTTATCTTTGTCATCTTATCTGAGACTAACATTTGGATAATTGAAATAATGTTCAATCAAATTGAAGCATAAGTGTTTTCTATTGATAAACATTGAAAAAAATAATGAGAATTCAATTTGATGTGTAAATAAATATCTTTAAATTCTATGTAAATGTTATTATGCATAATGTTAGCACAAAAAAACAGTTCATTGCGCACAATGACTAAAAACCCTAATGCCTCTGTTCCTGCCCATCTCATCCGCCATCTATTTAACCGGTTTCCGCAAGCAGCGACTGTAACGCCGCCGCCGCCGCCCCTTCCCCTGCAATCGGAAATCCGGCCATGGAAGAACTTCTCAGGTCCTTCCTCGCCGCGCTGCTGCTCGCCGTCTTCTCACATTTTGCAGGCAACCACCCTCGCTCATTCCTACACAGATGCACACACTCGCACGCAACAGGGTTCCCAAATTTCCATGAAATGTGGTTCGGATTTCCTTTCCATGGCCAATCTTTCCTTAGGATTTGAGTGATTTTAAGCTTCTTCTTCCTCGCATGTGTCCTCTTTGAAACGGTGGCAGGTAATGGAGCGTCTGCTGCTACTGTTGTTCTGTACAATAAGTGTCACCACTCTGTTTGGCCTGGGATCCAGCCCAGCGCCGGTCAGCCCATCCTCGCCGGCGGCGGCCTGAAGCTCTCCCCCAAAATGGCCCACTCCCTCACCCTCCCGCCCCTCTGGTCGGGCCGCATCTGGGGCCGTCACGGCTGCTCCTTCGACCACTCCGGCCGCGGAAAGTGCGACTCCGGCGACTGCGGCGGCAACTTCCTCTGCAATGGCATCGGCGGGGAGCCCCCCGCCACTCTGGCCGAGATCACCCTCACAGCCGAGAAGGATTTCTACGACGTCAGCCTCGTGGACGGCTACAACCTCGCCATATCCGTCTTGCCCTTTAAGGCCCGCGACGGCGGGTGCGGCTATGCGGGATGCCTGAGCGATCTGAACCCGATGTGCCCGGAGGGGCTGCAGGTGAGGTCCGCCGACGGGGGGCGCGTGGTGGGGTGCAAGAGCGCCTGCTCGGCGTTCCAGCAGCCGAAGTACTGCTGCACGGGTAGCTACGGCACGGCGGACACCTGCAAGCCGACGGAGTACTCGAAGATCTTCAAGGCGGCGTGCCCCAGGGCGTACTCCTACGCCTACGACGACCCGAGCAGCCTCGCGACTTGCAGCGGCGCCAACTATTTGGTCACCTTCTGCCCTCATCACCATCAGTCCTGAAGCTCTATCTCGCCCCCTCTCTCAGACTCTGTTTCACCATGTTTGTTTTTATGTGGCTTATTCTTCATCTTCTTGTTCTTCCAGACAAGAAATCCTGTAATGCTGCTTGTTTATGATTTTCATCTAGTGTGTAGTGTTTTAGATCTGGTTCAATTCACGCCTGGTTCGTTTTGTCTGTTGATGTAATTGCGTGAAGCAAGCTGTTGAGTGAAGTTGTATAATTGGGGGCAGGCTGGCGTGGTTAAAGCTGCTACCTTTGCCGTGAGGGGTTCTCCTCGGGAGTGGTGGGGGCGTGACCCCATGGAATCACTTTCCCCTGTTAGGGAAAATGAAAACAGGCATTAATGTACCCACAAAAAGAGAAGTATAAAAAATATTTGTTTAAAATGGAGTACAGCCTTTACCTTAATAAAGGCTCTGTTTTGGTTAATTGTCATTGTCCTTTTTAAAAATGTGGGTATCCCTTGGGAAGTGTAATTTTTTTAGTAATTCAAATGAAACATGATGTTATTATCCTTTTATTTATAACCACAATAGTTAAGGTATGAAACATTTATTATGTTAATGTCATACTTTCAAAAATATTATTACTCATTATTCGTAATTCCAACCTTTCACATGTTCTATCATTTATTTTATTTATTTGAAGCAATGATTGATTTAGATAGTTGATTACACCACTTATGTATACCATATATGTCACTATGTTAATGAAATTTTTAACTTTGACCCTTCATGTTTTGTTTGCTCGTCCATCTCTTAATGTTTGTTTATCATCTAAGAGAGTGGGGTGGGTGTGAATCACGCACCATCATTTAGTGATTGTTGGGCTTATATATATATATATAAAACTATGCTATTTTCCCTTCGCTTTTGATATGTCACGAATCAGGCCGGGTTGCCATCCGATCCAGTCCGCGACATGACCCGAATGACGTTTCTAATCTCCACGGGCCGACACAAGTGCTCAGGTATCAAAATTAATATGTGTGAATGGTTTACCCGAAATAAGAGAAAAAAAAAACAAGTAACAAGATAAATAAACTAACGCTGGAAAACCAAACCAAACAAACCCTTAACATTGGACCAAACTTAAAGTTTACAATTCAACTCAAAACTCTAAGAAGACTACAGTGAAAAGAAAACTAACACATCTATTTGCATCTTCATGCAACATGAGGAGCCACCTCCTCAACTCACCATCGTCAAACCTGCATGGGAAAACCATCAACAACTCGAATCACTATCACTAAGCACGATGTCTCAACCTGGAATACACAAAGGACAAAAACTACATACACTCAAAGGTGTATGTAGGGTATGAGTCAAATGCCCAGTAGGATACCACCCAATAAAAAGATTTCATGCCACAACATCAAAAATATAATTTAACGTGCTTATTTAAAACCATAATTTTAAAACGCTTTTAAGGAAAACATTTAAAGGATGGGGGACAAACTTAACACTATCACTAAAAAAGGAGATTCCTTTAATCAATTGGAGGGCTAACCAACGACGAATTGTTCGTGGGCGCACTTCAATCGCATGTTAATGCTTTATAGGGGCATACACTAGTCAAGAAAGAAAACCATGGACCCAATCAAACTGATCCAATTGTCAGGACATACCGCAAGCGAACACTAAACGTGCAAGGAGAACCACGGCAAGGGCTTCCCGAAGCACTTTTCAAAATAAACCACTAACCACATGCTTTCACACCAGCTTACAAATAAGAATTCAAACTCAAGACACAAATCAGTCAAAAAGGATCCTCACCTCGAAACGTCTCGCATTCAATATTTCCAAAACACAAAGACACACCACAGAATCAATGATTATTAAAACACCAAATTTTCATTTAACCAAAACTTTTTGAAAATAAACGAAGCTGGTGGGTTGCACAAACACCAATGACGTCTCATGGGCCTCACACATGTATGTTCTCGTGCCACACCGACACTCACCTCATGTCCATCTAGGCACTCATCTTCTCGTTCCATTTACCATTTCCCTTTCCATATATACTTATGCATGTGGTTGCCCACGAGAACACCAAGGATCAAAACCAGACCTTTCCATTTTTCAAAACCAAACATTAAACCCACACTTTTCAAACCTCACACATCATTTTCTTTTTAAAGTGCTTCATTTCAAAACATTTTCCAAGACCAAATCATTTTTACTTGAAAACCATATTTCCATGAATCCAAAACAAAGAGAATAGGAACGACGCAAGAGGAGAATAGTGTCGGCGGGTGACTGAGACGTATGGTTGGCGGCCATACGCCAATCACACCACCGCCACAAAGGGTATTCTAGGACAGCATCCTCAGCTCCACATGGCTTGCCAAACCCTACGAGCTCACCGGGACCATTGACCCTACTCCTTTTTCATTTCCCCTAAAAAAGGTTAACCACAAGGACTAACAACTCAAACAAACCTCAACTTACCCTAGTAACTCAAGTCCTGACACGAGGTGTGTTAACCAAACACCTTACTCATAGCCAGGACATCGAGTCCCGGCAACCTTAACTGCAGTCTACCATGACCCTTCCTAAAGGAACACGACCCAAGAGAGCAAACCTACCCCTCTGATACCATTTTGTCACGAACCAGGTCGGGTCGCCATCCGACCCGGTGCCCGACCCGGCCCGTCACATGGCCCGAAGGGCATTCCCAATCCCCAAGGGTTGGCACAAGTGTCCGAGTATCAAGAGTAACATGTGAGAACAGTTGACCCAAAATAAGAGACAAAAAAACAACTAACAAGATAAATAAACAAACGCTGGAAAACCAAACCAAACAAACCCTTAACATTGGACCAAACTTAAAGTTTACAATTCAACCCAAAACTCTAAGAATACTGTAGTGAAAAGAAAACTAACACATATATTGACACCTTCATGCAACATGAGGAGCCACCTCCCCAACTCACCATCGTTAGAACTGCACGGGAAAACCATTGACGACCCGAACCACCGTCACTAAGCACGACGCCTCAACCTGGAATACACAAAGGACAAAAACTACATACACTCAAAGGTGTATGTAAGGTATGAGTCAAATGCCTAGTAGGATACCATCCAATAAAAAGGCTTCATGCTACAACATCAAAAAGATAATTTAACATGCTTATTTAAAACCATAATTTTAAAACCCTTTTAAGAAAAACATTTAAAGGTTGAAAATGAAAAGAAAAGAGCACTGGAAGAGAAAATTTATAAAGGACATGCACATACTCAAGTGGTCCTTTGTGTGCCAACAGAAGACACCACGTCATGAATAGTAGAGCACTGCTGGTAAACCCCATACAGTAGCTAGTATGCGTGGTGCGCTAGAGACATCATACCTTGGTGTAAACGTGACATAGGAACCAAAATAATCAACGCTCTCATGCACGAGCCACTAGTAGGGAAACACATCCATAACCTAGTGGTCTCCAATCATCACAAAAGTTTAGTTAGTGTTGCAACGTCAATCCTGCCAGATGAAACCGGGATGAACCTGTTGAGTCAATAAGGTTTTCCTTATGACTTTTCCATTCCTTCTTGTTTTGAAAATCACAAACACCTTATACTTAAGGAAATCTATATTTTATTTCTATAAGGAAAATTTCCTTCCTTAAGGAAATTTACCTTAACTGAGATTTCCTTGTACATATCAATATTCGTCTTAAGTGTAAAAATCGGATTCATATCAAAAACCTCGGAATCATATAATGCTTGGATATGAAGCATTCTGTTTTAGGATCCGAATTCTGGATGTGAACTCTAATAAAGTTCCACTCCGAATTCTGGATACGAACTCTAACAAAGTTCAACTCAGAATTCTGGACTCTGAACTTTTAAAAGTTCGACTCCGAACTTTTATGAGTTCGACTCCGAACTTCCATGAGTTCGACTCCGAACTTCCATGAGTTCGACTCGGAACTTTTACAAGCTAAGACTCCTGAGAGAGTAACCAGATTCAAGTCTAAGAAGGTTATTATCCAATCCGAATCTAGTGAGAGTGAAATCTCAGAGAATGAGTTAGCAAATCTTGCTCGAAGGATGAACAAGATAGCTGGTCAAAGAAATTTCCAATCCAAGTATAAGAAGAAAGAAAAAGAAAGATAAGAAAGATTCAGAAGTCACATGCTATGAATGCAAGAGAAGTGGACACATACGACCTGATTTATCTATGCTTAAGAAGAAAGAAAGAAAAGAGAGACATTCTGAAAGGAATAGGAAGAAGTATTATAAATCTAAAGCTAAGAAAGTTCTGAAAGCTAATGATACTTGGAGTGCCAGTGGTGGTGACTCTTCAGATGAATCTTCTGATTATGAATCTTCTGGACAGAAGAATCTTGGTCTTATAGCCAAATTACCTATTAACAATCATTGCTTTATGGCTAAGGTACACAATGCTGAATCATTGACCAATGTTTCTTTAAATTCTAATGATAGTAAATATTATAACTCTTCAGATGAAGAAAATACTTTACCTACCTATGAAGAAGTTTCTAGGTTTGCTGAACTTCTTGAGGTTGAGAATTCAAAACTCAATAAAAAACTTGATAAGGCAAACTCTAGAAATATTATTCTTACTAAGGAAATATCAGATATTTCTAAAGATCTTGATAAGAAAAATGCTGATTTTATAAGTATTTCAAAAAGTCTTGAGGAAGTAAATTCTGAGAAGAATAAACTTTCTAAAGATCTAGAAAAGGTAATTTCTAAGAGAAGTGTTTTCGAGCCTAGCTCTAGTTCCAAACCTAATGATTTTGAAGATAAAAACTTGGTTATAAAACTCAAATCCGAAATATTTTCCTTGAAGAAATGTTTGTCAAACTTCACCTTAGGTAAAGAAAATTTTGATAAGATGTATTCACAAATACGACCTTTAAAAAACAAATCCGGATTTGGTTATACCCATGCAAAACCAACTTTTAGTAACAACTACTTTGTTCCTCAAAGTGCCCCATTTTGTACCAAGTGTCAATGTGGTGGTCACTGGGCAAAGAATTGTTCTTTAAACAAAACCCAATCTCTAGGTTTTCATAAGGATTACTTTTCTAAGAAAATGCGGATACCCAAAATTTTGTTATCTGAAAATCTCAGATCCAAACAAGTTTGGATTCCGAAAGTCTAATTCTTTTCTCATTTTCAAGAAAATAGGGAGAGTTCCAACAACAATACTTGGTACATGGATAGTGGATGTTCCCAGCACATGACTGGTAACAAAAACTATTTCGAAAAGATTATCAAGGCGAAAGGAGGAAAGGTAACTTTCGGAGATAATGCTCAGGGAGAAATTGTTGGTATAAGTAATATTGTTCTTCTTGGTAAAACTTTGATTTCAAATGTTTTATTTGTAAAGGGTCTTAAGCACAACCTCATTAGCATAAGTCAATTATGTGATGAAGGATACCTTGTGAATTTTAGGAATGATAAGTGCCTAGTACACAATTCCAAGGAAGAGTTTATTCTCTCTGCCAATAGGTAAGAGAATGTTTAAAAATTAAACTTAGAAGACCTTAGGAGCCAAGAATTACCTTGCCTAAGTGCAATGGAAGATCATGCTTGGTTATGGCATAGAAAACTAGGTCACTGTAACCTTAGAAACTTATGTAAACTATCTAAGAAGAAACTAGTTAAGGATCTACCGGAGCTTAGATTTGATTCTTCTAAAGTTTGTGATCCTTGTCAATATGGAAAGCAACATAAATCTATTTTTAAATCAATCAGTGAAGTCTCAAAAACTGATGCATTACAGTTGGTGCACATGGATCTTTTTGGTCCAACATAAACTGGAAGCATTGGAGGCAAATACTATGTGTTTGTTCTAGTTGACGATTACACTAGATTTACATGGGTCTATTTTCTAGCAAATAAGTCTGAAGATTTTTCTTATTTAAAAAGTTTTAGAGCCCAAGTTAAACAAGAGAAAAACCTTCCACTGAAAACTATTCATAGTGATCATGGAGGAGAATTTCAAAATTCTAATTTTGAAACTTTTTGTAGTATAAAAGTTATTACTCACAACTTTTTAGCACCTAGAACTCCTAAAAAAAATGGTGTAGTTGAAAGAAGAAATATAATTCTTCAAGAGATAACTAGAACCATGTTGAGTGAATATTCTATAGCAAGACATTTTTGGGATGAAGTTGTAAGTACTGCTTTTTATACTATAAATCGAGTTTTGATTAGACCTTTTCTTAATAAAACTCCTTATGAGTTATGGAATGGTAGAAAACCTAGACTTTCCTACTTCAAGGTTTTTGGTTGCAAGGTATTCATCCCGAATACTAAAGATAATCTACACAAATTCGCACCAAAATTGGATGAAGGAATTTTCCTAGTCTACTCCACAACTTCTAAGGCTTATAGAGTTTTCAACAAAAACACTTGTACTGTTGAAGAAATAGTGCATGTAAAATTTTATGAATCTGATCCTTTTGTTTTTAAACCATCTCAACCTACATCCTCAGATGTGTTTTCAAAAACTGATTATCAACCCTTGTTAGAAGATCCTTCTAATAAGGAAAATGTTCAAGAAGATACTTCTGAAACATTTACCCCAGAAGACTTTCTACCCTATGTTGATGAAAAAGTTTTACAAAACCCAAGTCAGGTGTTTCTAAAGAATCATCCCAGTGATAGTATCATTGGTGATGTCATTCAACCGGTAAGGACTAGAAGTTCCTTGAGAAATGAATTAGAACATCTATCATTCCTTTCCCAATTAGAACCAAAAAGCACTGATGAAGCTTTAGGTGATGATGATTGGATCAAAGCCATGCAAGATGAACTAAATGAATTCGAAAGGAATAAAGTCTGGACCTTGGTTGAAAGACCTAAGGAAACTTCTATTATTGGAGAAAAATGGGTTTTCAGAAATAAGTGTGATGAAAATGGAGTCATTGTTATAAACAAAGCTAGACTAGTTGCAAAAGGCTATAATCAGCAAGAGGGAATAGACTATGAAGAAACCTATGCTCTAGTAGCTAGACTTGAATCTATTCGTATCTTACTTGCCTTTGCAGCATTCTTCAATTTTAAACTTTTTCAAATGGATGTGAAATGTGCTTTTCTTAACAGTTATGTTCAAGAGGAAGTTTTTGTTGAACAACCTCATGGCTTTGAAGATACAAAACATCCTGATAATGTTTATATACCTACTAAAGCTTGGTATGGCCTTAAACAAGCCCCACGAGCCTGGTATGATAGACTTACAGGATTTCTGCTTCAAAATAACTATGTTAAGGGAAATGCAGATCCAACCCTTTTTATAAAGAAAGATAAGACAAATGTTTTGATTGTTCAAATTTATGTTGATGACATCATATTTGGTTCAACTCATCAATCTTTATCTGATTCATTTGCAAGTCTAATGAAATATGAGTTTGAAATGAGTATGATGAGTGAGTTAACATTTTTCCTTGGTTTTCAAATTTCTAAAAAACCAGAAGGAACCTATATATCCCAACATAAGTATATTAAAGATATTCTTAAAAAATATGGATTTGACAACACTAAAAGTATTAGTACTCCTATCGGTACCTCAAACACACTTGATCTTGATGAAGCTGGGAAACCAATAGATCAAACATCTTTTAGAGGTATGATAGGAAGCCTACTTTACTTGACAGCTAGTCGTCCAGACTTAATGTTTTCAGTATGCTTATATGCAAGATATCAATCCAATACTAAAGAATCACACTTAAAGGCAGTGAAAAGAATTTTTCACTACTTAAAGGGAACCATGGATCTAGGATTATTCTATACTTATGGAAATGATTTTATCTTAAAAAGCTTTTCAGATGCTGACTTTGGTGGATGTAGAATGGATAGAAAAAGTACATCCGGAACTTGTCATTTCTCAATAGATTCATTAGTTTCTTGGTACTGCAAGAAGCAACATTATGTAGCACTCTCCACTGCTGAAGCTGAATATGTAGCAGCTGGAAGTTGTTGTGCTCAAGTGTTGTGGATGCAACACACACTCACAGATTATGGCTTGAGTTTTACTAAGACTCAAATTTTGTGTGATAACACAAGTGCCATTTCCCTTAGTAAAAACCCTGCGCATCACTCTCGTGCAAATCACATAGATATTAGGCACCACTTTCTTAGGGATCAAACACTTAAAGGAGATATCATTCTTCAGTTTATCGGAATGTAAGATCAACTTGCTGATATTTTCACAAAAATCTTTACCCTCCGATAGATTTGAATACATTAAACAGAAGTTAGGAATGATAACCATGAGGTAATCCTTCTTCATTAACTTCTTGTTGAACAATTCTCCTTACAGTAATAAACTCCTTTTCATAGAGGGAGTACATCTGCATGTTAGTATAATCAAAATTTTCGTAGAAAGTTTTTTTTAATCAAAATTTTCGTAGTTAGTTTTCTTTTCAAACTTTCGTAACCAAAATTTTTCGTAACAAGTTTTTAAAAAATTCTCAGAATGGAAATTCTCAGAGTGGAAATTCTCGGAATGGAAATTTTCGAAATGGAAATTTTTGGAACAGAAATTTTCGAAACTGAAATTTTCATAATGAAGTTTTCATACTGAATTTTTCGTAATGAAGTTTTTCGTAGTGAGTTTTTCTTAGTCAAATTTTTCCTCAAGAAGAATATTACCAATTACAAACAATCTCTCTAGCTAGTCTAAAAAGTATGAATTCCTTACTTAAGTCTTTGTAATCATATTTTACTTGCTGGTGTTTTTCTTATGCGTTTTAAAATTGTTCGGATTCTAGTTTTTCTTAAATCCGAATGTTTTTCTTAAAACCTCAAAAGATCGGAGTCAAGTTTACCTTGCGAGAATTTTTTCAACCGTCAAATCAGATTAAAAGGATTTTCAACTATTAGATGGTTTTTGGGAGACCAAAGGTCACCTCCATCGCCTATATAAAGGGGACCCTGAGAGTTGTCCCACATTGGTTTTTCAAAGCTTTCACGTCTCGAAGCCCTGTCTCTTTTCTTAAGGCTATTCTGATCTTTGTCAAAACCCGTTCCGAATCTTCTAGAACTCTTCATTCCGAATGTCTGTTGAAGCTACTTCTCAATATATGTCAACTACAAAGCCAATCTAAAAGTGGTTAGTCTAGAGGGAGAGGTTAGTGCATCCGAGTTTCTACACGTATGATTCTCTTATATCTAAAAATATAAAATTGAATGGCTGGGAGGATGTTTGCTTGTCAAAGTCAGAGAAACAGGATCCGGTTTTTTCAGATTTGCTTGCTGAGTTCTACAAGTCTGTTTCCTTCCTTGAGGAAGATAACAGAAAGTGGTTTTCTTTCAAGTCTTATGGGAATACTTACAAATTATCCCACACCAAGGCTGCAAGTTTGGTGGGATTATCCTATGAAGGTGAAGTTGATTTTTGTTCACATAAGCTTCCAGATGAGCAATGAAGTTTCAACAAAGTGAAAGCATTGAAATGCCTTGGACCTAAAGATGCCAAGACTGCTAAGATTGCTCACCTCTCTCCAAATAATTGGATTCTACAGTTGTGGGTACAAGGTTTTCTCGTACCAAGAAGGGGTGATAAGGATAATCTCAATAAGAGTGATATTTACGTCCTATATTTCCTGGTAAATCTAAGGAAGATAAATTTTATGAGGCATGTTTTGATTACAGTTAAGAATATAAAAGAAGGGAACTTGAGAGCTCAAATCATCATGTACCCTGCCTTACTATCAAAGATTATAGTTCGGTGTTTAGATACTTTCAAGATTGCATGTAAGTCCAAAGTTCGTAATTGTAAGCTTATGCTTGTCAGTGATGATACTTTGAAGAGAATGAAAATGGGTTTTTATGATGAATCTGGAGAATTCTATCCTTTACTAGAGGAAGAGGCTGAGACCATTCTGGAAAATTTGGAGAAGGCTGAACTAATGAAGAAAGTTTCTAAGAAGATGAATCTTAAGGAAGTGGTTGCTGAAGACAAAACTCCCAAATCTAAGGAAACTCAATCCGCACCTCCCAAGCCAAAAAAACAGAAATATTATCCAAATGAAGTGGCTGCTAAGTGGAGAGAAGACAAAGAGAAGAGGAAAGAAGGGGATCCACAGTTCGAATTGAACCCTACTGAGGCTAAGGCCTTAAGGGAAAAAGCTGCGGATGAGTTAGAAAAACAATAAAAAGAGAAAAAGATGAAGAAAAAGGAGTCTGAAGATGAGCTTGTACAATCTCTATTAAGAGATACTGAAATAGCCTCTAAGAATATTCCCATTCCAGAAACCTTTGATATCCAACCTTCTTTACTAGAGACTCCAAGAAAAAACTTCATCACTCCAGAAAAATCTAAGGGTAAAGAGGTAGTTGAAGAAGTAGAAAAAGAAGATGGTGAAAAAGTAGAGGAAAAGGTTGTTCAAGAAGAATAAGAAGAATAAGAAGGAAGTGATGATCTGGATGATTTGATCAAGCAAGTAGAAGATTATCAAGAAAAGGATGAATCCGAAAAATTAGTCACTCCGGGAAAGGCAGTTGAGAAAGAAAGTGGGAAGGATGAAGATAATCAAGAGGAAGAGAAGGAAAATGTTTTGTATGATGAGGAAGAATCCTATGAGAAGAATTTCCTTGAAGAAGGGGCATAAAAGGAGAAACCAGATGAAGACCAGATTGTTCAATTATCAGAAAGTGAGGAAGAATCTCCAGATGATCAGCCCATTACGAAAAATTACAAAGGGAAGCAAGTTCTGATGGACACACTGACAAAAGATATTTTCAGGAAGAAGGAGGTTGGTGGTTCTTCCAAAAGTAAACTGGTGAAAATTGAAGAAGAACAATCTCCAAGAAAGTTATCAGATTCGGAGTCATCAGCACATGGTCATGATTTTGTGGTTGAATCTCTAAAGAAGTTGGTTGACACCATTCCAATTTTTCCCACCATAGACTCCAGATTCCAGATGATGCAGCGTAGTTTGAATCAGAAATCAGAATCCTTATCTATGGTGATGGATAAGTGTATAAAGATTTAGGCCGACCATAGAAGTTTTCTTATCAATTATGATGTACATAGAAAGTCTTGAAGCAAAATAAATTTGTGGTCTAAGAAATTTGAAGAAGACATGGCTAAGTATGATAATTTTCAGAATGAAGTAAAAGATGATTTTGACACCGAGGATAACAGGATTAAGAATCTTCAGGATGATATAATCATTGAGAAAAGTTATCAGAATCAACAAGTGAAGGAACTAAATTAAAAGGCTAACTATCTTGATCAAAATTTCATAAGGGATAGAGATCTTCGGATTGAGCTCAAAAAAAGACTAGTAAAGCAAGAAGAGTTAGTAAAAATGCAAGAAGAGGCCATCAAGGCTTAGGCAGAAGCTTTGAAAGCTCAAGATGAAAGGATAAAATCTTTGGAGAGGCAAGCTAAGGAGGATCAAAGAGATTTGAAGAAACTGAAAACCTTGTTGAAGAAGCTGATCCTGAAGGAAAAGGAAGACAAATAAACCCACTCCGATCTTTTGTTGTATTTGTCTTTCCTTGTAAAAATTTTCTTCTCTCTAATGAAATTTTTTCTTGGTTGTATCTTGTGTTATTATATAATAATGTTTTAGGTACCATATTTCTTTTCCATTCCCTTAAATTATTTTTGAAAATCACAAAGGGGGAGAAGGAAAAAGAACTACTCAAAAATGGGAGAAAGAAAAATTTAAATGGAGAAGGAAAAATTTCTAAGTGAATATATCCTTAAAGTAAGGGGGAGTTTCTCATTATGAAGTTTTTCATTTCCATGATAATGAAAACTCCACTCCGAAAATTCAGAATATAATCCTTAGAGTTTCAATTCCTAAGGGGGAGTTAGTTGTATTCACTATCATCCATGAACAAAAGGAGATAAGTTTTAATTTCAAAGTCTAATGAAATTTTTCAAAAGTCCTTATATTCTTTTTCGTAAGGTTGTTTGTGCTTTCCAAAAGGGGGAGATTGTTGAGTCAATAAGGTTTTCCTTATGAATTTTCCATTCCTTCTTGTTTTAAAAATCACAAACACCTTATACTTAAGAAAATCTATATTTTATTTCTATAAGGAAAATTTCCTTAAGGAAATTTACCTTAACCTAGATTTCCTTGTACATATAAATATTCATCTTAAGTGTAAAAATCGGATTCATATCAAAAACCTCGGAATCATATAATGCTTGGATATGAAGCATTCTGTTTTAGGATTCGAATTCTGGATGTGAACTCTAATAAAGTTCCACTCCGAATTCTGGATACGAACTCTAACAAAGTTCAACTCAGAATTCTGGACTCTGAACTTTTATAAGTTTGACTCCAAACTTTTATAAGTTCGACTCCGAACTTCTATGAGTTCGACTCTGAACTTCTATGAGTTCGACTATGAACTTATATGAGTTCGACTTCGAACTTCTATGAGTTCGACTCCAAACTTCTATAAGTTCGACTCCGAACTTCTATGAGTTCGACTCTGAACTTCCATGAGTTCGACTCAAAACTTTTAAAAGCTCAACTCCAAAATATATAAGTTCAGATTCTGAATCCTGATGAAACCAGACTCCGAATTTCCTTAGAAATTCAGACTCCGAATTTCTACAGAATTCAGGTTCAGAATTCCTATAAAACATAATCCTAATATCTTTCTATTATAGACTTCGAATTCCATTTTGGTTAGACTCCGAACTTTTATTTTCCTATATTCCGAACTTTAGTTTTGCTTATGCTTACACATGTTTTGTTATAAAACGATGTCGTCCATTCTGTTTCTAAATAACCATTGGTTTAGTGACACATGTACAGGTCCCTCCAAAATTTAAGGAAAATATGACCGTTGGAGGAGGGAGCCGACCGCTGGAAATTTGCCTATAAATAGGAGCTCATTTGAACGAGCTCACATACTGAACTTCGACAACTTGACAACTTATGATTACATGCTGTTGAAGTGATTTCTAGAGATAGAGACTTTTATTAACTCTCAAGCTTCATACATAAATTTTGAACAACTTGTTCAAACTTTTCCTTGTGCAGATTTCTTCGTGCAACTCCGAATGTTGGTGATTACATTCGAGGGCTTCCGAGGATAGGAAGATAGAGGTTCCAACTACCTTGAAGTCGAGGGATTGCGGGGATAGCAAGACAGAGATTCCGATCTTCGTATCGAGGGATTACCCTGGTGTGGGTAAGATAGACTTGCTTGAAAGTATAAATCAAGGGACCTTTATCCAAGGTTGTTGGATACCCTTCTCTTTGGGTTAAAAGACTTATATCTTGTTACTTGTAGTTTTACTACTTGTTTTTCCACTGTAATTTTGTATTGTAAGGAAAGTATAATCTTCTTATATTTTCTTACACTTGTACTCTGATTCATTTAGATTCTATACGCTTTAAGGTAGAATCTCATTTTGTAAACTTTAGTTAAGTTTCAATTTCTGGATCCATATTTCCGGAACCTGTTTTTTGGAATCACTTTCCTGATTCAAGCAAGTGCATAGAACTAGAAGTTTGTAACTTCATACTTTGTATCAACCTTTCATTGGTGATTAGAGGTGTTGTGAATTTTCTTAGTTTAACTTTGTTAAACATAGATCTTTCCTTGTTTAAGG
This sequence comes from Viscum album, assembly GCA_963277665.1. Taxonomy (NCBI): domain Eukaryota; kingdom Viridiplantae; phylum Streptophyta; class Magnoliopsida; order Santalales; family Viscaceae; genus Viscum; species Viscum album. The sequence continues at coordinate 572,732,926 of OY728166.1, read as the reverse complement.
AAATTTTTAAATTATACAATTCACCCCCCTCTTGTATATTGAGCATCTACATCGTTATTTCGATCCTACAGAACCACTTATGTGTCATATAGCGTACTAGTCCTAATCCGTCCACCTAGGTACCCGAGGTTTTCTCTTGTGCTCAATCAAGTTCCACATTCACATAGTATATTGCTTTCACATATCACAAACCAAATGAGACATTACACACAAAATCCACCACTTTCATACCCAAACACCATTTTAAAAACACACGCACACCAAAATACCTTTCCAAAATACATTTGCTACTAATTAATCATTTCCCAAATCCCATTTGGCAACACTAAAAGAAGAATATAATAAATTTTCACAACTTAGAAAAAAATATTAAATAACACAACAAGGGCCGACACAATAAAAAACCACCAAGTGACGCAAAGAGGGTTTACACCAAGAAACATGTCTCATTTTATATAAACATACTACTTTAAAAAACAAACACATATTCAACTCTTTCAAAATACCACTTTCATGCCATCTAAATAATTCAATAAATCATTAAATTATTCATTAGATCATTTCAAGAAAAACCAAGAAGACCTTAAACAAAAATATACATGAAATCCTTCTTTTAAAACCCAACATACACCAAGAACCATTTCACTCCCTAATTCGCATCGCATGCATGTCTTAATAAATTATTGAAATATTTTAAGGAACATAATTAAATAGCACACTCAAGGTTTTCACATAAAAATGTGACTTTAAGATTTAACACAAGTTTCACCTTATCAAACACCCCTTTCGCACATCACATTTAAGTAAATAAAACAAGTTAATTAGTTTATAAAACACATCAAATTAGAACCCAAGAGTCATTACCAAAAACACAATTTTTTCCATATAAAACGTCACTCTAAAACCAAATGCTCAAGATAACCTTATCAAAACATGTTTTCCATTTTCAAACAATTTGCAATTAATTTTCAAAGTTGCGCAATAAGGCGAATGCACCAAAATAAACATTTTCCACTTGAACGCATATCAAAACACTCCAAAGATATATTTTGCACCACTGAATTTGATCATAAAACACATTTATAAAACCAAATAAACACATTAAATTAATCAAATGATGAAAGGGTATGGAACCACCTACCTTGGGTGAAGAATTTCCCAAAAGTTCTGTGCGCAACTCCAATTGCGTGAAATTTGCACCACATAAATCCTAAAACCTGAATTCGAACAAAAGAAAAGATTCAAAATCGGCCCCTAAAATAGACCCCATACCCTCTAAAAAGTCAAGAACTCAAGAGGAAAAAGAAAAAAGAAGAATAATAAGAAGGATCAATCGGAGGAGGGTGTCTCGAGAGACGTCACGTGCGCCGGAGGAAAACCAGCCAGAGGCCGCGAGTAGAGAGGAGGGCGCCGACCGAGATTCGCTGGACGGAGGTCGACCAAGGGAAGAAGGGGGTGGTGAACCGGGCTGGCCGAGAGGGAGAGCGTGTGGAACTAGGGGGCTAGTCGGGGAGTAGGGAAACAACACGAAGGGGGGGGGTGTCCGAGGAAGAGGTGGGTGTGGCACGATGGGGCTGGGAGGCGGTAGCAGGGGGTACGATGGGATTGAGGGAAGTGGGATAAGCGGGTGGCCATGGGGAAGAGGAGGCCATAGCAGCGCCGGATGGAGGTCGACCAAAGGAGCAGGGGGGCGGCCACCTAGGGTTCGAGGGGGGCTACGACGCAACACCAAGGGATGGGGAAGGGCGGTTCGATGGGATAGAGAGAAAGGGAAGGAAGAGAGGAAAGAAAAGAGAAAAAAAGAAAAATAAGAGTAAAATAAAACCTAAAAAAACTAAAATAGAAATGAAATAATAATAATAATAATAATAATAATAATAAAAACAACAACAACAATCATATTAATAATTATAATAACTTAACATGATATTAATAAACATAATAAACTTAACAAAATTTAATAAAAAGTTAATAATGACACCTTAATAATAATAAACCTTATATTAATAAATAAATTGAGAATAATAATAATAATAATAATAATTTTAATAATAATAAAAAAGTTACCATTTTTATTATCCATAAAACAATTCTTTAAACTTCATTTGATTAATATTATTTTTAAAGAGTCGGGAAACTGCGTAGTTACCCCGCACGACCCATAAAAATTTTAATTGAATGATGATGATGATAATAATAATATATTAATAAAAATATTATCCTTAACACTAATAATAATAATAATAATAATATCTTCAAACAATAATAATATTATTATTATTATCATTAAAATAATTCCTTAAATTTTTATTACACTTCTTATTTTTTATTTTTATCCATTTCATTATTCATTACATTTTATATGCTTTCCTTGAACACTGAGCAGGCCATGCGGTTAACCAAGCGAGGTCGCATGGTGACTCGGACAAGGCTGCACAGCTTCGATCACGGTGCACTAAATACTGTCCAGGCCAAAACATGCGTTTTTAAATAAGAACCCAGAAATTTAAGTTGGGCTTCAACCCGAACTACCCGACGCCATGAAAAATTAATAAAATAAATAAATTTGAAAATGGTGGGTGTGACATGATACCTCTCCATATGATTGATTTTCCAACCCCCCATGCCCTCTTGAAAACGACCGACCTCCCCTAACTCCTTTTTTGTTGAGTCAGAAGTCTTATTTTCTTACTTTTTCATTCCTTTAGTTTTGAAAATCACAAAAACCTTTTTAAAAATATGTTTACTAACTTTTTATATTCAAAGTGTTTTAATATGTTTTTTTTGTAAAAAACATTAATTTTACTGTACATAGAAATGTTTCTTATGTATTACGAAATAAACTTTTTTTATTATTCAATCTGACCCATTGGACCGATGGTGTGTCCGATCAATCAAACCGACCTTTGTTCTGACTAATGGTTAGACTTATGTCTTACTAAATGTGAATTTGTAATTCGTTTTATTTTGTTAATTAAATGATTATTTTAATATGCCTGCTTTGAGCATTTGTTATGCTGTTGTAAAGTGGGAACCGCCCACTCAAGCTTCACCGTCCACCTGTCCACTCCAACCTGAGATTTGTTTTTTCATTCACCCAGAAATACATCTTTATCTTGGAATCGTTGATAGGGTTTCACAACTACGAAGGTCGCGCCGACAGCCGAGGAAGGTAGGGTGCTCGTGGTGGTGTAGGTTCTCAAAGGCGGCTCACCTTTGACCCGAGAGCACATAGTCGGTGTGCTTATCAACATGTGCCGCTGTGATCGCTGGTCATACATGGAGATTATAGGAAGCTGTGCCTGACTTGGGGTTCTCTTAGCTTGTCAGAGATCTTTCCCTGCACGGTTGGTTCTTGGCATCTCAGGCGAGTGGCTATAAAGGCAACAACATCCATTCTTGAATCCATTGGTCATTGAATCTAGAACGACCCTCGATCATCAATCTGTTCGGTCGGGAGAGGCCTTCATCTAAGCAGCATAGAGTGCAGCGGTGATGGAGATAAGGTTTCTCATTCTTGAACCCGAGGATGGAGAAATATGGATTCCTCAACGGTCTCGGACGCCACCACCGGTCTCAGATAGTGGCATTAGAGTTGGACAATGAGAATAACCTCACATAGCGACATCGTGCACAGACAGAGTTGCTACGATACCTTGCTCTATTATGGCTGACGATCATGGATTGTGATGAATCCATACAACTTGGACAGACCTCAACAGGTGACGATCTCGATAACGTACCTTACAGAACTCCACAATGATGATTTTAGCGGGTAGCAATAATATTCTTCAATGATAAAGGTTTGACCGAACCTCGGTAAGGGGGATCCAGGACTGTTTTAGTTTTTTCTTTTGTTGTTTTTTGATTCTATTTCCTATTATATTTATTATGTACTATCCATGTATTATCTATATGGTAGTCCTTGTACTCCTGTTTTCTTTAATAGTGAAAAAACCATGATGATCCTGCCCTGTGCACGTAGGCCTACGGCCGAAGCACGTAAATCTCTATGTCCCTTTTACTGCTTTCATTTTCGCATTTATTCGACCTGTAATCGCTGAACGTCATTGCTTCTTGTGTTAATTTTAGAAGTTGTTTGGGATTTTTTGTTGGTCCAGTTTCATAGCTACTTATTTGTTATTCATATTTTCTATTTGATTCTGGATATGTATGTCATTTTGGAATTGTTTTACTCTGTCTCTTTTCTATTGTTTAATGAGAAAAAAGTTCAAGCATTGAATAGTTGTAAATGCCACTGCCAGTGTGTTGTTGTAACCACTACTTGTTTGATTTATTCCATAATGTTGGAATGCAATTTGAATGTGTTCTTTGTTTATTAGTTTGAGTGTATTAAACTGTTTAATAAACATCATTTTAGTATTTCAGATTTTGATGAACCAAAACACCCAATTGTTCTTGGGATATTGCATCGGACCATCTATCACGTAGGGGCGCTCCCCACAACAAAGTGGTATCAGAGCCTAATTGAGTTTAAGGTTTGATTTGTTAAAATTTAAAATCGTTTTTTCATTGATTTCAAATGATTTTTTAGTGTCTTTTACCTATTTCAGCATGCTTTGATTATTTTGTTCAGCTTTTTCATTAGCTCTCTTAGCCTGTAATTTCATTCTATTGTTGATAGTTTGTTTCCTAATTGTTTACGTTCTTTTTTCCTTTTCCTGTCTAAGCCTCGAAGATGCCTCTTGGTAGTTGCTGCCTATGAGTGTCTATGGTTTCAGGGTAGGTATAAGTTATATGGGATGTTTGTCTATGTTTGAGAGCTATTTAGAAGTAAAGGTTTGGTAGGATCTTGTGTCTCTAGTGTCAGCCTTTTTCCTGGAAGATGATCTTATGTTAGCTTCGCTGTGTTTTTCCACATACTTTAGGACTGTTTGCTCCGAGTATGGCCCCATTGTGAGTTCGGTTCTTAGGTTTGGGTAGCTTGTGGGTGCAGTGTCGCTTGATTGATTACCAATCTTATTTATTTACTGTTTGACCCATTTTAGCGGCTTTGTTTGGTTTCCCGGGAACCGAGTGTCGTTAGTATGTATAGACTAGGATGTGTGGCCCTTTAGTGGCTTGTTTTCCCTTGGTTTCTAGCTGGCTCCCAGCCTTTGTTCTCACGTTTTTGAGTTTTCTTAGGATGTTGGGACTGCTTGCATGCATCCTTGCAGTTTCCCTTTTGTGTGAGGATGTCTCATTTTGGATTTTGTTTAGGCGGTCGTCTCCTATGGTGGAGATTCTAAATCCATCTTTTGAGGATCCTCTGGTGCCTTGCGTCGAAAGTCCAGGTAGCATATCACGATTTTAAAGCCGATGGTTCTTGGTCCATTGGTCCTGATATGTCATTGTGGGTTCAGGTAGATACTTATTTTGGTTGTTTCATTTACTATGCATGTTTTCTCTCCGTTTCTCTCTTTTATGTTGCATCTTTTTGCTGCTCTTTGCATGATTGCACTGTTTCATTTCTAAGTTGCAATTCTATGTGAATTTCTTTGAGTTTTGGTTTGCCATGTTTTGTGTGAGGATAGTAAAGCTCTGTTTATTTGTGTTCTGCAAGCAGAAGTGAGCTGGTTCGGGGACCTGTTGGTATGTGATTTGCTGGTCAATGATTTCCTCATTGGCATCGTCTCAGAGTGCGACTCAGGTAAGTGAAGGTATGACCTTTTATCATGATGTTGTTCAGAATTGTTTAATTTTGAATATGTTTATCAGATTTTTAATATCATTCAACTTTGGGAGACATGTATCATAGTTGATACATGTTAGGGGGACTTTTTGGGCCATACCCCGTAGATTGTTCCTTTTTAGAATTTTCCCAAGTTGATAATGTTAGGTGGTGCAGAATCATCACGTGGTTTATGTTTTAATTTGTAAGGTGGAGTGTGCGATGTTTTTGCATATTAAAATTGTTCATATATCTAATTTAAAAGGTGTAGATTTTTGAATTTGTAATTTATATTATTTTTTTAATTAAATCCTTATTTTAATATGTTTGTTTTGAGAATTTGTTACGTAGTTGCAAAGTGGGAACCGCCCACTCAAGCTCCACCGTCCACGTGTCCACTCCAACCCTAGATTCGTTTTTTCATTCGCCCATAAATAAATCGCTCTCTTGGAATCATTGATAGGGGTTTAGAGCTGCGAAGGTCGCACTGGCATCCGAGGAAGGCAGGGTGCTCGCAGTGGTGGAGGTTCTCGAAGGCGGCTCACCTCCAACCCATGAGCACGTAGTAGGTGTGATTTTCTCCATGTGCCACTGAGATCGCTGATCATACAGGGAGATCATAGGAAGTTGTGCCCGACTAGGGGTTCTCTTGTATTGTTGGAGATCTTTCCCTACGCGGTTGGTTCTTGGCATCCTGGGTGAGCAACTACAGAGGAAGCGATATCCGTTCTTGAATCCATTGGTCATTGAATCTGGAATGACCGTCGATCATCAATCTGTTCGATCAAGAGAGGCCTTCGTCTAAGTATCATGGTGTGCAGCGGTGATAGCGATAAGGTTTCTCGTTATTTAACCCGAGGATGGAGAAATCTGGATTCCACACCGATCTCAGACACCGCCACCATTCTGAGATAGTGGCACTAGAGTTGGACAACGAGAATGACCTCACAAAGTGACATCACACATAGACAGATTTTCTGCGATACCTTTCTTGATTATGGATGATGATCATGAATTGTGATGAATCGGGACAACTTGGACAGACCTAAACAACTGACAATATTGATGATGTACCTTACATAACTCCACGATGATGATTTCATTGAGTCACAACAATATTCTTCAATGATAAAGGTTTGGACAAACCCCGGTAAGGGGGCTCCAAACCTGTTTTAGTTTTTTTTTTGTTGTTTTTTGATTCTATTTCCTACTGTCTTTTTTGTGTACCGTCTATGTATTATCTATATGGAAATCCTTGTACTCCTATTTTCTTACATATTGAAAAAACCATGATGATCCTGCCTCGTGCACGTAGGAATATGGCCAAATCACACAAATCTCTATTCCCATTTTACTATGTTCATTTCCGCATTTATTTGACCTGTAATCGCTGAATGTCGTTCCTTCTTGTGTAAATTTTAGAAGTTGTTTGGGATTTTGTGTTGGTTCGGTTTCATAACTGATGCTTTGTTATTCCTTATTACTATTTGATTCTGGATATTTATGTCATTTTGGAATTGTTTTCACTACTGGAAATCGATCCTATACCAACACTTTGTTCCTAACGGTTTAGAAAACCCATTGAAAAAAAGAACCTATCCCAACGGTTCTAGTAAACCATTAGCATAGGATGTTTTATGTTGGGTTTTCCCAACGGTTTAAAAAAAACGTTGGGAAAGAGAACTATTAACCACAATTTTTATTAACCGTTGGAAAAAATTATACCCAATTTAGGGCTCCCTCCCTCATGACATTTCATCCCCACACACTCCTCCCCTCCCCAACCTCAACCTCCTCCCGGCCTCCGCCTCCACCTCCCAGCCTCCGCCTCTGCCTCCGCCTCCCGGCCCCCCTCCCTCTCCTCCGGTGACGTTCCCCTTCCCCTCTCGACTCCTTCTCCAATGACGACGTCCCCCTCCCCTCTCATCTCTCGGTGACGTTCCCCTCTCCCCTCTCGTCTCCCTCTCTTGGTGACATCCCCCTCCCCTCTTGGCTCAATATCCTCCTCCGACATCCCCCGACCCCCTCTCCAGTCGCATGTGAGACCCCCCATGGCCGAACACCCCGTAGGACGCCCCCTGTCTCGGCTCCCTCTCCTCCTGCCTGGGCAATAATATTGTCGGGGCCGACCCCTACCCCCAAGAGTTAGAGGTAAATATTTTCCAAATCAATGTGTTGGACTTCCCCTCTGAGGTAGACCTGACCTCTCCTGACATCTAATATATTGGTTTCTATGTTTGTTGATATTTATTTGATGATTTGCTTATGGTTTAGGTGTAATCCTAATTTTCCATTTTTTCATTTTTTTGTACAGTCCGGATGGCCAAATTTTTTCATCTGTTAATTCTTCACAGGTCTAGCTCAACCATGTTATTTTTTTGTTCATTCAAATGTGCAATTAATGGTTTAGTGGTTCCCATGATGCTTGTAATTGAAATAGTTGGATCATGGATACTGCATGTGATGAGAGGTATAGGAGTAGGGGAATCTTTTGGACTGTAAATGGTGAAAAATTCCGTTTTAAGTTCAGTAGGCATTTAGAAATGTGAAAAAATTTGGTTCAAAAATCAACATAATAAGTTCTGAGTGGCATATTTTCATAAGTCCATTGGTTATAAAAAATGAAAATTTTAGTAGTTTGGTTATATTTTATAGATCAGAAATCCAAAGGTGCAGAAAAAGAATCATTTTCACTCATTAAAGGGCACAAGTATGAAATTAGACAGTTTGGTGTGGTGGGAGAGGGGGGGGGGGATGAAATTCCAATGAATTCAACCTAATTTCAGACATAAATGGAAAGGGGTCAGTTGTGATGTCTGGTGTTATACAAATTGATGAATAGGTATGTAATGAGGCATGGTAAATATCAATAGTTTGGGCTGGGTCCTGGTCCAAGTCTTTTAAAAAATGTAAAATGTAAAAAATAACATATATTAACAATAATAAATATAGTAAACTTACAATTAATCAAACTAAAATAAGATTGAACAAAATTATCAATTGGGCTGGGCCAAGCTTGGTCTGGGCTTGGGTTTGGTCTATCTTTGTTGGGCCTTCACTAGTTCGAGTCCTTCCCTAAACACTACTTGGGCTGGGCCCATTGTAAGAAATATGTCTCACAGACTGTCTAGGTCCACGCCAGGCATCGAGCCATTTTTACACCTCTATTAAGTTTAACAACTAAGTTGTTATGTTATTTTTTTTACATTCAAGAGTATTTTTGGACTCTAAAAATTGCGTTATTATATTCATATTACTTTAAATAGAACTTTTACTTAAATAAAGGTTGAGATGTTACATTTTTTCCAATCCCCAACACAACAACTACTTTCTATGCAATTATTTTACATTATAACCACTAAACAAGCTAGTAAGATGGGGTGTTGAGAGTGATAATGCTTGGATTGATATATGTATTAATTTTGTTTGAATGAATTATAGACCGAGTTCACAATTGACTAGGGAATAGTGGATGCTAGAAGGAGAGCTATTTAAGACACAAGGGCAATCTATGCTGAATTTGATTTTATGATCCATCGGTTATTATTCACCATATTAGTCAATATTGGATCGTAGTGCAACGCGGTGGGGTTCTAGCAGGGTTATGTGCACAATCTTCAACTCAACTAATGTATCATAGGTGCATATTCAATGGCTAAGTGTACTAGTATGGTGTTTCCAACAACATGCTATATAAAGAACATAATGAAAAATGAAGATATTATTAAATGGAACTGTTTCCCCTTGCTTGTAGGAACATGATTTGACCCATGGGGCGGTGTGGTTATTATATATTGGGTGATGACATGTATAGTCACAAGATACATGTATGTTTTTGTTTAGTTTTTATTTTATTTTCTTTATCGCATTGTCCACTTAGGTATTTTACTTCTTTCTATGGACGAAGGGTAGTGATGCTATCCTGACTAGTTGGCGCAGATCACTTGTATAGTGTAATACCATGAGGTGTGAGTGTGAGGAAACATTGGAAGATAGATGATCCTTGGAGTCTTCCATGAGATGGAATTTCTTTTCTAAAACATTGTGTGGGAACATTTCTGGAGTATGTTGGAGTCATGAAATAACCCCAAGTGTCTCCATGAGATAGCATAAATAACCCAAAATTTATCCAAGTGTCTCCATACATCGTATCATCCTCGCATGGGTTGGCCACTCACCCAATCCTATCAAACCTATCCTAGTCTATCCTCTCAGTCACATAGTCTATACTCATCTCTTGAGGATTATCCCATGCCTCGATGCACATCTCATCATCCAACTAGACAAAAAGGATTATTCACCTTATGATTGTCCTAGTCAAAAAAGCACACCATGTTGAACCCATCTATATTATATTATCAATAATCTAGTCAAGAACCTCATCAAAATCATGTATTATAACCCAAACCCACTAACCAAGTTCCATCCTAATATAAATCACACCAAGCCTCTTGGCATTATAATGCCAATCTGTTCGACAATACCCAATACCCACACTAGCATCTCATCCTTCATCTCTTTAGTTGAACTCTTGAATCATTAAATGGAGTAAAACCTTTCATAATACATTTTATATACTCAGAGGGACCATCCCACTCTAAGAACCTACCAAGATTCCAATCCATCCTCATAAGTATTTCCTCATCAAATTCTAGATGTACAATTGCCACACCTATCACTATAAGGCCCAATCATCTTAGGAATATTTTACTTGATCTAAATCCTCACCGTTAGTGACATCAATCACATTAAAGTGCATAAATGTCAACTGAACCCTATATTCCAAGAATTATTCATGTGGATAGGCCCCATAGTAATAGTCTAATAACTAAAACCATAAATAATAATGCCAAATACATGCATCGTTTTTAAATAAATATCTAAAGTGTAAACATAAAAACCAATAATAATAAGACCTCATACCTTGTATAGAACAAAACCAAACTAAGTTGAAACTCAGGCCAAATTGATTATATACCATTAACAGGAAGAGTAATTATTAATTAATAGGAATGTACTATTTTATAGTATCATTTTGAAACATTGATCTGTTTCCCCTTTGCTTGCAGGAACATGATTTGACCCATGGGGCGCTATGGTACTTATATGTTGGACGGTGATAGGTATATCCATAGGAGACAGGTATGTTTTAGTTTAGTTTTTATTTTATTTTCTTTATCGCATTGGTCACTTAGATCTTTGACTACTTTCTATGGATAGAGGGTAGTTATATTCTGCGAAGGGTGGCAGAAGGAGTTCAGATTGATTCAGTCCACCGACTTTGATCCGAGGTAAGATTATATGGTTACTACTTGTCTCTCACCTCATGCATTTGGGGATTTAGTGTTTTTGACTCCATATTATGTTTTCGATAGGGCATTGGATCATTTTGTGTTGGTTCGGGTGGATTCGGTTCTCCGCTGCCAATCTATGTAAGGCTTTAATGCCATTGGTTGGTTTCTCACTGGTTATGTATCATCCTTCACATGTTTTAAGGTTCTTAATATCCTTTATGTAGTGCGTTGATACCTTCTCGTTGGTTTCGAGTCGCTAAGTCAAGGGCGACTCGCTTGCATGTGCATAGGTAAGTAAGTATATGTATGTGGGTTCCCCCGTTACGTATATAGTCACCCATGGTAGTGATTATGCATGTATGGGGCTAGGTGTGCCCATGTATATATATAAATGAATAAGTAGGTGAGTGGAGACTGATATATGCATATAAGCATATGTGCAAGGATCCCCTTGCACATGCTCATGGCCATGCAGGTGTGTGCATAGGGGATAGACATCCTTGCATGTGTATGAAGGTGCGTATACCCAGTGGAGGAGCAACAACTTTTAGTTAGAAATCTCCAAGAGCCGAATTGGACGACTTGGTTCCACCTTGAGGTAGAGTCCCTCTCATAGCCTCTTTAATTTAAGAATGATTTAAATTGAATTTAGCTTCTTTCTTAATTCTTCTTAATTATATTGAATTTCATATCTTGAATAAGTGTTCTTTAATATAATTTTTTCATTTGATAAATAAATTCATGTTTTTATAATAAAACCCCTCCAACGGAGGTGCGCTGTCTGTGAAAACTCACAGTGATAGTTTAGGGTGTATGATTCTTTTCCGTCGTTTCATTTCCCTTTAGACATTGCGTCATTATGCCGCTCACTACAACCTTCCGACGATCCCTTGTTATAACATATTAAATAGTTGATTTGTTCTATCATGTCTGTTGCGACCTTATCTTATGGAGAAACCCATTTCAGGTGTTTGCCTAGCCTCTTGGCCACCCCTTTGGGTGTTTAACCGAGCCTATATATCTAAAAACACTGATGGTGTCATTATTTAACACCTGTTAGGCTTATGGTTATCCCCACCATAAGCTTCATCTTAACACTGTTTGGGGTGTTTTTCTGGCCTCGATGCACATCTACTTTTTTACATATATGAATTCTCCCATAAGATTTGTGTTGCATTCTAAGATGTTAAAACATACTCAAATTCTATTGTTCTCAAGGTGACTGAAGTTTTATTATTAGAGTTCCAAGAAATACATATACCATTGATAAGTAATACACCTGCATAATTTGACTCTCAATCAGTAGTTTCAACTACCCATTACCACTTTTAAAAACAACGAATATAAAATATATATCTTATCACACCACAATCCCGGATCAAGAGTCTGTTTTTTATAACATAAGATTGGTTTCTATAATGTGAAGGACAACTACATAGGATTTATTTGGAATCCTGGCTGGAAGATGCTGCCCCACGGATGTCGCTAGACCAGGCCAACACGCCGCGGTCATACCGCGGTCACGCCGCTGTAATGCCATGATTTGGCCCTGCTCTAGGACAACACCCTGCGGCGGTTTTCAATCCTGTTGGAATTCGATGCATGATACCTAGATAGAGTTTTAGATAAATTACCTACCCATAGTTAATGGGGAGGGAGGAGATGACTGGAATGTTTCCCCGCTTCCTCTCTCTCCCTTCGCTTTTGGCCGGAAGATGCTGCCCCATAGATGTTGCTGGACTGGGCCAACACACCGCGATAATGTTATGATTTGGCCCTGCTCCAGGACGACACCCTGCGACAGTTTGCAGTCTTGTCGGAATTCGATGTATGATACCTAGATAGAGTTTTAGATACATTACCCACCCATAGTTAATGGGGAGGGAGGTGACAACCTAAATGTTTCCCCGTCTCCTCCCGCTCCTGGATGGAAGATGATGCCCCACAGATGTCGTTGTACCGGGCCAACATGCCGCGGTCACGCCGCGGTTAGGCCGCAGTCAGGCCGCGGTCATGCCGCGGTCACACCGCGGTCATGCCGCGGTCACACCGGGGTCACGCCACAGTCAGGCCGTGGTAATTACGTGATTTGGCCCTGCTCCAGGACAACACCCCGCGACGGTTAGCAGTCCTATCAGAATTTGATGTATGATACCTAGATAGAGTTTTAGATACATTACCCACCCATAGTTAATGGGGAGGGAGGCGACGACCGAAAATTTTCCCCTCCTCCTCCCGCTCCCTTCACTCCTGGCAGAAATATGTTGCCCTGTGAATGTTGCTGGATCGGGCCAACACGCTGCGGTCATGCTGCGGTCACGCCACAGTAATGCCGTGATTTGACCCTACTCCAGGACGTCACCCCATGGCGGTTCGCAGTCCTGTCAGAATTTGACGTATGATACCTAGATAGAGTTTTAGATACATTACCCACCCTCCTTCCTGGACCCCGGACAGCCCCCCCACCCTCCTCCCTGGACCCCAGACAGCCCCCCAGACATCCCCCCCACCCTCCTCTCTCAACCCCGAATAGCCCCCCGGACAGCCCCCCCACCATCCTCCCTGGACCCCAGACAACCCCCCAGACAGCCCCCTGAACAACCCTCCTCCCTGGACCCCAGATCCCAATCTAAGCTCTCTTCAAGATTCACCCTAAATCCCAAAGGAAAAGAGGGTTTTAGAGCTTTGGAAGAAGATGAGAGAAGAGTGCAAACCCTAATCGAAAAGAGGAAGCAAGGAGAGGATTAAACTCACCCAGATCTTCAATCCGCACTTAACGACACTCAAAACACCCAAGTGACGTGTACGAGTCAACCCCACCTCAAACCGAGGCACGGTGTGGCCGGTACCACTCAAAGTGTCTCACTTTTATTTTAAATGGACAACATTTTAAACAAAAACAACAACTGACATACTAAAAACCATTCAAACAGATTCGGATTGTGTTGATACTTTAGAACAACGATCCATGATTCATTTGTGGCATGTACGAGTCAACCCTGCCTCAATCCGAGGCACGGTGTGGCCGATACCACTCAAAGTGTTTCACTTTTATTTGAAATGGACAACATTTTAAGTGAAAACAAAAACTAGCATACGGAAAACTGAACAAATGCCTTCAGATTCTGTTGATACTTTAGGACAACGATCAATGGGTCATTAGTGATGTGTATGAGTCAACCTCGCCTCAATCCGAGGCACAGTGTGGCCAGTATCACTCGAAGTGTCTCACTTTTATTTTAAATGGACAACATTTTAAGTAAAAACAACAACTGGCATACGGAAACTGACCAAACACATTTGGATTGTGTTGATACTTAAAAAAAATGATCCATGGGTCATTTTTGACATGTAAGAGTCAACCCCGCCTTAATTAGAGGCACAATGTGGCCGGTACCACTCAAAGTGTCTCACTTTTCTTTGAAATGGACAACATTTTAAGTGAAAACAACAACTAGCATATGAAAAACTGACCAAACACATTCAGATTCTGTTGATACTTCATCACAAATATCCATGGGTCATTTTGGACGTGTACGAGTCAAACCCACCTCAATCTGAGGTGCGGTGTGGCCGGAACCACTCAAAGTGTCTCACTTTTCTTTGAAATGGACAACATTTTAAGTGAAAACAACAACTGACATATTGAAAATTGACCAAATGAATTCGTATTCTATTGATAATTTAGGACAAGGATCCATGGGTGATTTGTGACATATTCGAGTCAACCCCGCCTCAATCCGAGGCACGGTGTGGTCGACACCACTCAAAGTGTCTTTATTTTGTTTAAAATGGACACTCTTTTAAGTAAAAACAATTGGCATATGGAAAACCGACCAAACACATTAGGATTGTGTTGAATAGTTGTAAATGCCACTACCAGTGTATTGTTGTAACCACTACTTGTTTGATTTATTCCTTAATTTTGGAATGCAATGTGAACATGTTCTTTGTTTATCAATTTGAGTGTATTAAACTATTTAATAAACATCATTTTTGTATTTCAGATTTTGATGAACCAAAACACCCAACTGTTCCTAGGCTATTACATCAGACCGTCTCCCGCATAGGGGCAATTCCCGCAAAAAAGTGGTATCATAGCCTAATTGGGTTTAAGGTTTGTGTTGTTAAAATTTGAAATCATTTGTTTATTGCTTTCAAATTATTTGTTTGTGACTTTTACCTATTGTAGCATGCTTTGATTATTTTGTTCATCTTGGTCGTTAGCTCTCTTAGGCTGTAATTTCATTCTATTGTTGATAGTTTGTTTCCTCATCATTTACTTTCTTTTTTTCCTTTTCTTGTATGAGCTTCAATTATTCCTCTTGGTAGTCGATGCCTATGTGTGTCTATGGTTTTGGGGTAGGTATGAGTTATGTGGGATGTTTTACTATGTTTTAGAGATGGTTAGAAGTAAAGGTTTGGTAGGATCTTATGTCTCTAGTGTCTACCTTTTTCTTAGGATATGATCTTATGTTAGATTCGCTGTGTTCCTCTGCATCCTTTAGGACTGTTTGCTCCGGGTATGGTCCTGTTGTGAGTTCGGTGTTTAGGTTTGGGTATCTTTTGGGTGCAGTGTCTCTTGGCAGATCACCAAGCTTCTTTGTTTACTGTTCGACCCTGTTTAGCGGCTTTGTTTGGTTTCCCGGGAACTGTGTGTTGTTATTATGTCTAGGCTAGTATGTGTAGCCCTTTAGTGGATTGTTTTCCCCTAGTTTCTAGCTGGCTCATGGCCTTTGTTCTTGCGTTTTAGAGTTATCTTAGGATGTTGGGACTACTTGCATGTGTCCTTGTAGTTTCCCTTTTTTGTGAGGATGTCTCCTTTTGGATTTTGTTTAGGAATTCATCTCCTATGGTGGAGATTCTGAATCTATATGTTGAGGATCCTCTAGTGCATTGAGTTGAAAGTCCAGGTAGTGTGTCTCGGTTTTAAAGCCGATGGTTCTTGGTCCTTTGGTTATGATATGTCATTGTGGGTTCAAGTGGTGACTTCTTTTGGTTGTTTTATTTACTATGCATGTTTTATCTTTATTTCTCTCTTTTATGTTTCTTATTTTTGTTCTCTTTTCATTATTGCACTATTTTATTTCTGATTTGCAATTCTATGTGAATTTATCTGAGTTTTAGTTTG
Source organism: Viscum album (assembly GCA_963277665.1). Taxonomy (NCBI): domain Eukaryota; kingdom Viridiplantae; phylum Streptophyta; class Magnoliopsida; order Santalales; family Viscaceae; genus Viscum; species Viscum album. The sequence goes on along the minus strand of OY728166.1, from coordinate 572,716,830 downwards.
CCATGTTTTGTGTGACGATGGTACTGCTCTGTTTATTTGTGTTCTGCAGGCACGAGTGAGTTGGTTTGGGGACCCGTTGGCATGTGATTTTTCATTATGTGATTTCCTTGTTGACATCGTCTCAGAGTGCGACTCGGGTAAGTAAAAGTATGACCTTTTATCATGCAGTTGTTTAGAATTGTTTAATTATGGATATGTTTACCAGCGTTTTAATATCATTCAAATTCGGGAAACATGTATCACAATTGATACATGGTAGGGGGACTTTTTGGGTCATACCTCATAGATTGTTCCCTATTTAGGATTTTCCCAAGTTGATGATGTTAGGTGGTGCAGAATCATCATGTGGTTTATGTTTTAATTTGCAAGGTGGAGTGTGCGATGTTGTTTCATATTAAAATTGTCCATGCATTTAATTTCCATGGTAGAGATTTTTGAATTTGTAATTCATTTTATTTTGTTAATTAAATACTTATTTTAATATACCCATTTTGAGCATTTGTTATGTAGTTGCAAAGTGGGAACCACCCACTCAAGCTTCACCATCCATGTGTCCACTCCAACCCAAGATTTGTTTTTTTCATCTGCCCATAAATACATTTCACTCTTGGAATCGTTGATAGGGGTTCACAACTGCGAAGGTCACTCTAGTAGCCAAGGAAGGCGGGGTGCTCACGGTGGTGGAGGTTCTCAAAGGTGGTTCGCCTCCAAGTTGAGAGCACGTAGTCGGTGTGCTTCTATCCATGTGTTGTTTCAATCTCCGATCATACAGGGAGATTAGAGGAAGCTGTACCTGAATAGGGATTCTCTAGGCTTGTCGAAGATCTTTCCCTACGCAGTTGGTTCTTGGTATCCCATGTGAGTGGCTATAAAGGCATCGACATCCGTTCTTGAATCCATTGGTCATTGAATCTGGAACGACCCTCGATCAACAATATGTTCGGTCAAGAGAGGCATTCATCTAAGCAGCATGGAGTGAAGTGGTGATGGAGATAGGGTTTCTCATTCTTAAACCCAAGGATGGAGAAATCTGGATTCCTCACCGGTCTCAGACACCACCACCTGTCTCAGATAGTGGCACTAGAGTTGGACAACGAGAATACCCTCACATAGAAACATCGTGCATGGATAGAGTTGTTGCGATACCTTTCTCAATTATGGCCAACAATCATGGATTTTGATGAATCAAGACAACTTGGACAGACCTCAATATGTGACAATCTTGATGATGTACCTTTCATAACTCCACGATGATTATTTTAGTGGTTCACAACAATATTCTTCAACGATAAAGGTTTGGTCGAACCCTGGTAAAGGGGCTCCAGAATTGTTTCTATTTTTTCTTTTGTTGTTTTTTGATTCTATTGCCTACTGTCTTTTTTGTTTACCATCTATTAATTGTCTATATGGTAGACATTGTACTCATCTTTTCTTCTATAGTGAAAAACCATGATGATCTTGACCCGTGCACATAGGCCTATGGGAAAAGCACGTAAATCTCTGTGTCCCTTTTACTGCTTTCATTTATGCATTTATTCGATCTGTAATCGCTGAACGTCGTTGCTTCTTGTGTTAATTTTAGAAGTTGTTTGGGATTTTGTGTTGGTCCGGTTTCATACCCGCTGCTTTGTTATTCCTACTTACTGTTTGATTCTGGATATGTATGTCATTCTGGAATTGTTTTAATCTATCTCATTTCTATTGTTTAATGAGAAAAAGTGAAAGTATTGAATATTTTTAAATGCCACTTTCAGTGTGTTGTTGTAACCAATACTTGTTTTATTTATTAATTAATGTTGGAATGCAATGTGAACGTGTTATTTTTTTATCAGTTTTCATGTATTAAACTTTTTAATAAACATCATTTTAGTATTTTGGATTTTTACAAACCAAAACACCCAATTATTACTGGGTTATTGCATCAGACCGTCTCTTGCATAGGGGCTCTCCCTACAACAAAGTGGCATTAGATCCTAATTGGGTTTAATGTATGCTTTGTTAAAATTTGAAATCCTTTATTCATTGATTTAAAATGATTTTTTTTGTGTCTTTTACCTATTACATCATGCTTTTATTATTTTTTTCAGCTTGGTAATTAGCCCTCTTAGGCTGTAATTTTGTTCTATTGTTGATAGTTTGATTTCTCACTATTTACTTTATTTTTTCCTTCGCCTATCTGAGCATCAAATATGCCTCTTGGTAGTTTATTCCTATGCGTGTATATGGTTTCGGGTTAGGTATGAGTTACGTGGGAGGTTTTTCTTTGTTTGAGAGCTGTTTAGTAGTAAAGGTTTGACATGATCTTGTTTCTACAGTGTTTGTATTTTTCCTAGGAGATGAGCCTATGTTAGCTCCGCTTTGTTCCTCCGCATCCTTTAGGACTGTTTGCTCTGGGTATTCTCCCATTGTGAGTTCAGTGTTTAGGTTTGGGTAGCTTTTGGGTGTAGTGTCACTTGGATGATCATCAAGATTCTTTCTTTACCGTTCGACCCTGTTTAGCAGCTTTTTTTGGTTTCTTAGGAACCGTGTTCCATTAGTTTGTCTGGACTAGGATGTGTGTCCCTTTAGTGGATTGTTTTCCCCTAGTTTATAGCTGGCTCATTGTCTTTGTTCTCATGTTTTAGAGTTGTCTTAGGATATTGGTATAACTTGAATGTGTCCTTGCAGTTTCCCTTTTGTGTGAGGATGTCACCTTTTGGATTTTGTTTAGGTAGTCACATCCTATGGTGGAGATTCTGAATCCATCTGTTGAGGATCCTATGGTGCCTTGCGTTAAAATTCCAGGAGGTGTATCTCGGTTTTAAAGTCGAAGGTTCTTGGTCCTTTGGTCATGATATATCATCGTAGGTTCAGGTGGATACTTCTTTTGGTTGTTTCATTTACTATGCATGTTTTCTCTCTGTTTCTCTCTTTTATTCTACTTCTTTTTGCCTCTCTTTGCAAGATTACACTGTTTCATTTCTGAGATGCAATTATATGTGAATTTATCTAAGTTTTGGTTTTCCATGTTTTGTGTGAGGATGGTACTACTCTATTTATTTGTGTTCTGTAAGCACAAGTGAGCTATTTTGGGGACCTGTTGGCATGTGATTTTCTGGTTTGTGATTTCCTCGTTGGCATTGTCTCAGAGTGCGAATCAAGTAAGTGAAGGTATGGCCTTTTATCATATAGTTGTTTAGAATTGTTTAATTATGAATATGTTTATCAGCTTTTTAATATCATTAAACTTTAGGCGACATGTATCACAATTGATACATGGTAGGGGGAATTATTGGGTCATACCCCATAGATTATTCCCTATTTAGGATTTTCCCAAGTTGATGATCTTAGGTGGTAAAGAATAATCATTTGGTTTTGTTTTAATTTTCAAGGTGGAGTGTGTGATGTTGTTACATATTAAAATTGTTCATGCATTTAATTTCCAAGGTGGAGATATTTGAATTTGTAATTCGTTTTATTTGGTTAATTAAATGCTTATTTTAATATGCATGTTTTGAGAATTTGTTACACAATTGCAAAGTGGGAACTTCCCACTCAAGATTAACCGTACACGTGTCCACTCCAACTTGAGATTTTTTTTAATATGCCTAGAAATATATCGCTCTCTTGGAACCATTGATAGGGGTTCATAGCTGCGAAGGTCACATTTTCAGCTGAGGAAGGCGGGGTGCTCGCCGTGGTGGAGGTTCTCGAAGGCGGCTCGCCTCTAAGCTGAGAGCACACAGTCGGTGTGCTTCTCTCCATGTGATACTACGATCACTGGTCATACAAGGAGATCAGAGGAAGTTGTGCCCGACTAGGGGTTCTCTTGGCTTGTCAGAGATCTTTCCCTGTGCAGTTGGTTCTTGGAATCCTGAGCGAGCGGCTATAGAGGTAGTGACATCCGTTCTTGAATCCACTGGTCGTTGAATCTGGAATGACCCTCGATCACCAATCTATTTGGTCAAGAGAGGCCTTTATCTAAGCAGCATGGAGTGCAACGGTGATGGAGATAGTGTTTCTCGTTCTTGAACCCAAGGATGAAGAAACCTAGATTCTGCATGAGTCTCAGATGCCACCACCAGTCTCAGATAGTGGCACTAGAGTTGGACAACAAGAATACCCTCATAGAGCGGCATCACGCATGGACAAAGTTGCTACGATACCTTGCTCGATTATGGCTGATGATCATGGATTGTGAGGAATCGGGACAACTAAGACATACCTCAACTAGTGACAATCTTGATGATGTACCTTGTAGAACTCCATGATGATGATTTCAGTGGGACACAACAATATTCTTCAATAATAAAGGTTTGGTCGAATCCCTATAAGGGGGTTCTAGGCCTGTTTCAGTTTTTTCTTTTGTTGTTTTTTGATTATATTGCCTATTATCTTTGTTTTGTACCATACATGTATTGTTTATATGTAAGTCCTTGTACTCCTATTTTCTTTCATAGTGAAAAAATCATGATGATCCTACCCCGTGCACGTAGGCCTATGGAAAAAGCACGTAAATATCTGTATCCCTTTTATTTCTTTCATTTCTGCATTTATTTGACTTGTAATTGTTGAATGTCATTACTTATTGTGTTAATTTTAAAAGTTTTTTGGGATTTTTTGTTGGTTCGGTTTCATTGCTGTTGCTTTGTTATTCTTTCTTTCTGTTTGATTCTGGATATGTATGTCATTCTGGAATTGTTTTACTCTATCTTGTTTCTGTTGTTTAATGAGAAAAAAGTTCAAGCGTTGAATAGTTGTAAATTCCACTACCAGTGTGTTGTTGTAACCACTGCTTGTTTGATTTATTCCTTAATGTTGGAATGCAATGTGAATGTGTTTTTTGTTTATCAGTTTCCATGTATTAAACTATTTAATAAACATCATTTTAGTATTTCGTATTTTAACGAACCAAAACACCCAATTATTGCTGGGCTATTGCATCGGACCGTCTCTCGCATAGGAGTGCTCCCCACAACACTAACAAAAGTCTTAACCATCAGACTGATCTTGGTACCGATACATCAGAGTGATTATCCTTATGATTATAAGACTGACAATAAATGAAGAAGTCTATCGGACTATCCAAAAGTTTATAATTAGAATATATAGATTTTTTTATATTCAAAGAAATACTAAATAGAACTATCATGATGTTAACAAAAATGACGTTGGACATTCAGTTATAGATGAAATGTAATGTGCAAGGTGACTGAGGGTGTTGCAACTAACTCAGAAATATAACCATTGGAGCCATGCCTATAAATAGGAGGTCACTTGAAGAGTTGGGAGCTGATACATTTTTAACTCAAGTCATCTAAAAGGTTGTTGTGCATGAAAAAATTGTTCTTAGTCATTTTAATACTTCAGAGAGTTGTCGTTCTATGAAATTATTGTCAAGGCTGTTTCTTTTAGAACATTTTCTTTTGTATTCTGTGTCTGATTATTTTAAAGATTTAGGGTTTCTAGGGATAGGAAGACGGTGAATCTGATCCATCATATTGAGGTATTTCAGGGTTAGGAATACAAATGTCGATCACTGTATCGAGAGCTTCAGAGAATAGGAAGACACAACTTATTCTGATCATCGTATCGAGTGGTTTCTTAGTAAGTAACTACAAACTTTACAGTAAGTATACAACTGTTAATACCTTTAGTTAGGGTTTCTGACTATATTTACTATTAAGGTTAAAAAATTGATTTTTTAATATAGATTATAAGTCATTCTTACTTTTATAAGCTCTGTATTTATTATTTGTACAAGATATATTTTTCCACTGTGCATGTTTTAGAAAGTTAGTCTTTATACTTATCTTTCGAAAAGAACTATTTTATCGGTGTAACTGTGATACTGATAAACAATATTGATCTAATCATACAATATCTAATTAAAATTGTAACAATATGATAACCAGACTAAGTCTGTGTTCGATCATTTTTTACTTAAAGAGTATTTGTCTTTTTGTTTAGTTTATTTTTTAAACTACAATTCACCCCCTCTTGTAAGCCATCATAGACTATTACGATCCAACAAGTAGTTTCAAAGTAGGTTATAATACTTATACTTACTGAGTTTTTTACTTATTTTATCATATGTAAGTTTATTAAGTTTTGTTATAAAATCCTTGTTTATGAATTGTTATACACTAACATGTCTATGTAGAAAAGTGTTTCTATTGTTTTTAAGATGACAAATCTTAATGTTAGAACCCTTGAAAATCTCAATCCAAGCTGACCACTTATTTTTTATGGTGATGACTATGAATACTAGAGAGATAGAATGAAGACTTTTTTTATTAAAACTGGGGTAGATAATTTTGTGATGCTTACTGGTAATTACAGGTTCTCGATAAGGATGATACAACCTTTACAAGTCAAGAGAAGTTGGAATATCAACTTAATTATATAGTAAGAAATAATCTTTTATGTTTCATTAAAATAATTATATTGGTAATATTTCATATTGTGAAGCTTCTAAAAGTATCTAGAAGAAGTTAGAAGTCACACATTTTGGTACTTCCAGAGTTATTGAGACAAAAAGAGCCATGTTTAGTGATGATTATCAAGACTTTGATTTTCTACCTGGTGAGAAAGTTTCCAAGATTCATCAAAGGTTTATGACTATTATCAATAGTTTACAATATCTTGAAAAAAAAGTCTTGATGATAATATTTTGGTTGCAAAGTTTATTGATATAATGCCCAATGAGTGGGAATCTAAAAAAACTACTGTGGATGACACAAGGAAACTTATGAATCTAACTCTTGATGGTCTTATTGGTACCCTCATTCAATATGAAGGAAGGTTAAATAGATATATTGAAAAGGATAAAAAGAAAAATAGTAGAGTTTATTTTTCTACAACATCTACTGTACCTACTAAAGTTTAGTCAGTAGAGAAAGTTTTGAAATATACAAAAAAGAAGAAAGTTATTATTTAGTCAGATTCTAGTTCATCAAAAAATTCTAAGAATAAATTAGAAAATCTTTCTTGAAGAATGAACAAAATAGTGGGTAATAATGATTTTCAATACATATATAAAAAGATTCAAAAGGATAGAAATGATAAAAGGACTCTTAAGTTACTTGTTATAAATGCAAGAAGGCTAGACATATCTAACCTGATTGTCCAAAGCTTAAAAGGAAAGATAATAAAGAAATAAATTCAGACAAAAATTCTAATAAGTATTATAATTTTAAGTATATAAAAAGGATTAAATATTCTGACACTTGGAGTGACGGTGGTGGAGATTCTTCTGATAATTCTTCTGAAAATGAAATTTTCGGACAGAGGAACATTGGTCTTTTGCTGAAGTACCTATGGTAAACAAATGTTTTATGGAAAAGGTACACACTGCTAAATCACAATACTAATGTCTTTAAATGAAAAATATTTTGATGATAAAAACTATGCATCATCATAAGAAGAATATTCCTTAGCTGAAGAGGATAATACATTACCTAGTTATAAAGAGGTATTTAGATTTTAAAAAATTTTAGAAAATGAAAATTTCAAAGTTTGTGAAAAACTTGATAATTCCAAAGTAAAACTTAATATGGTAGATTCTATAATAACTCTTTTAACTAATGAAACATCAGATCTTTATAAAGATCTTGATAAGTCAAATTCTGAAAAAAATGTTTTCTAAAGAAATTAAAAAATGTGACACACCGAACTTAATTTTTGTAGTAATAATAGTTTTAATTATTAATCTTGGATTAATTTCCTTTTTATATAAGCAATGCCTGCAAAATAAAACACAAAACTTGTGATTCATTCAAAACACTGGAAACAGATACATGGAAACAAGGCCTAAGGACCATAACTAAACAAAAATTTCTACAAGTAGGCCAATCATGATCACTAGTAGACCCCAAATCACCAAAAACATGCCAAGAAAGAAGTGGATTTCCTTCTGATCTTCCATGACTAAGAACACTATAACCATAACTGTAGTAATCGTACTAAGCATCAGGGGGATGAAGAGCACCATATTTTGTGTCTCGGTGTTTGAAGTTAGAATACCCTAATCACGTATTTATAAGACCTAAAATTTGACTGTTGCCATTTAAGTAACCATTGAGACAACGACCATAATTATATCCATCGGGTATTGTAGTTTGATTGACTATGAATATTGAAATTTTGAAGTATTTCAAAAATACGTTAAAGTCATTAACTCTTATTTATATTTTATGATTTCAAAACTTAATATTTTCAAATATTTAGACATTCTGGTTTTTGTAAACTGATCTCCTGTATGAAAATTATAGATATTTCTTTCTTTTGAACTTAATATGTAATGATTTTATCTATGTATAAAATCACCTTGAAACATTTTAAGTGATGGAGTGCATTAAAATCCTGTTGTTGAAAATATTTAATTGAACTTATCTTTTGGAAACATAACATTTGAAAATCATTAAGTTTTGGTATATTTATCCACTTTAATTCAAAGAAAATTATGTATAATGTTTTTGAATTTGAAAGAATTTTTATTTTTATTAATTAAAAGTTATATAGTTTGGTTTGTGTAAAGATATAAATAAATCAAATCTTATGAAGTAAGGATATTCTGTTTTTTTTATATGGCCATTTTGAAAACTTGGGTTAATAAAAAATATTAACCCATTTGGCCAGACATTTTATAGTTGGGCCGAGGGAGGCGGCACACACATGGTGGCTGAGCGTAGCCCTCAGTACAAGCCAAGGCCGGCCGAGCATGGGTGCCCCGAAGGGCGCATAGGAGAGCTGGAATGCTTGAGCACGCCACCGCGGGCATGAGGCCGTGATGGAGCTGGGTAGGCCGAGGCCTGCAAGGGAGCGAGAGCCCATGTGTAAGGCCCCCATTCTGTGTGTACTGTGATTTCTGAAGGGTGTAGTGGAGCCTCAGGCTTATAAGGAAGTGGCGGGTGTCTCCCCGTTTCGATGTGGGAAGCAATTTTTTGGGAGAAATGCGATTTGGGCCGTTGGATCGCGTCGCGCGCGATCCAAGCCGTTGATCTCGATCTCGCTTCTAATCCCCCGCAACCCCAAAGCACTACAGTACTTCTTATCGACCGTCCGATCTACATATGAGGAATGTATTTGACTTGAAATGATGTGATGGGTGCACCCAGAATTATACAGCGCTCCAGTGCATTAGGTAAAGTGATGAAGTCTCATGAGTTAAGTGAAATGATGCGTGAACATGATGCTAGCTTTGTTCACAACTATGTGTGGTAGTTAACCACAATTATGTTGAGTTTTTACCCATACAGTCTTGGCACAAGGCCTTTACAAAGTCCAACATTATACATTTCCTTACTATGGAATAGTAAATGATCAACCAAGGGATTGTGGATCCTTAATTAAGAATCTTTTATGATCATAAGGCATAATCAAGTGTGCAAATGGAAAGTTATACAAGGGAAGAGTATCTAATGTTAAAGTCATATGAATCTCTTTTTATGATTTAATGAATCGTGATATGAATGCTTATACTCTTAACAAAGATTTCAGAGTTGGCTTGAATAATTTATGAATTATGCACATCTCATTTCTTACATACACATGCGCACTCTGATTCATGTTTTGTAGAAAGCACAACTATCTTTTATGAAAACGGTATTTTGAAAAAATGTCTGCAAGTAACCTCAGAAAATATTGACGGTGTGAAAATATTAAATCTCTCTCTTAATAACTGTTTTATGTTTGTTTTCGAGGTGGTTGTTTTGAAGTTGAATTTTCTCCAAATGTTTTATAACCCCTTACTGGGAATTTTCATGCCCACCCTACGTTTAAATTTATGTTTTATAGGTTTGTAGTAGTTGTGCTCAAGCCTTAAGTACTCTTTATGATGACACCAAGTTGAATCTTAACCTTGCCATGTTTTTAAAAAAAGTACTTCAGTAGCATCTGATTTTCCAAGAACCTAAACTGAGACGATCCTCTATATTGGAACAAGATGTGAAATTTTCTTCTTTTGTAAGCCTATTTTTATGAAAAAAATTTCACACCATGTTTCAGGCACCGATTTCAGTCTTTTGGGGTCGGGGTCGTGACAAAAAATCTATTTCTGAGAAAAATGATTTACAAGTAAAACTTAGTTCTAAAACTAATATTGGTGTGGACAAAAATCTAGTTATCAAACTAAAATCTGAAATTTCTAGTTTGAAGAAACTTATGTCCAAGTTTACCACCAGTAAGGAAAACTTTGAAAAAATGTATAAACAAATTAGACCTCATGGTAATAATTCTGTAATGGGTTATAAAAATCAAAAACCCATTTTTAGTAATAACTATTTTTTCTGAAAAGTGCACCATTTTGCACAAAATACTAAAGTGGTAGACACTGGAAGACTTTTTTTCTTAAAATAAAATTCAATATTTAGGCTTTCATAAGCCTTATTTTTCTAAGAAAATTACATTTCCCCAAAATAATAAAATTGGACAAATGTGGTTACCAAAAATCTTATTTTTTGATAATACCGGACCCAAGAAGGTTTGGGTTCAAAAACACTAATATTTCTCTACTTTTAAGAAAATTTAAAAAGTACTAACAAAAAAATATTTAGTACATGGATAGTGGTTGTTCTAAACACATGATCAGAAACAAATATTTCTTTAATAAGATTATCAATAAGCAAGGTGGAAAAGTAACTTTCGGAGATAATGCTCATGGAGAAATCATTGGTATAGGTAACATTGTACTTATTGGAAAAGATTGAATTTCAAATGTATTATTTGTTGTAGGAATTAAGAAAAATATTTGAAGAATAAGTCAATTATGTGATGAAGGTTATCTTTTTAACTTTAGGAATGATAAATGTTTTGTACATAGTTCTAAGGTTAAGACACTGTAATATTATAAATTTAGCTAAGTTGACTAAGAAAGGACTTGTTAAGGATCTAACAGAACTTAGGTTTGATAATTCTAACGTTTTTGATCCTTATCAATACAACAAGAAACATAAGTCAAGTTTTAAATCTATTAGTTAAGTCTCAACTTATGATACTTTACAGTTAGTACACGTAGACTTATTTGGTCCAACAAAAATTGGAAGTATTGGTGGAAAATACTATGTATATGTCTTAGTTGATGATTACACTAAATACACATGGGTCTATTTTCTAACAATAAAATATGAAGCCTTTAGTTATTTTAAAACCTTTGTAGCTAGAGTTAAAAATGAGAAAAACCTACCCTTGATAACTATTCATAGTGATCATGGTAGATAATTTAAAAATTCTGATTTTGAAACTTTTTGTAGTAAGAAAGGTATTGTACACCAATTCTCATCACCTAGAACTCCACAATCAAATGGTATAGTAAAAAGAAGAAATATAGTTCTTCAGGAGATTACCAGAACCATGCTGAGTGAATACTCAATTTCTAAACATTTTTGGGATGAAGTGGTTAGTACTACATGATATACTATAAATTAAGTTTTAATTAGACATTTTATTAATAGAACTCCTTATGAGCTTTGGACAAGAAGAAAACCGAATGTTTATTACTTCAAAGTTTTTTAATGCAAAGTATTCATCCTGAATACTAAAGATAATTTACATAAGTTTTCACCCAAATCCAACAAAGGAATATTTTTAGGTTATTCCACCAATAATAAGTCTTATAGAGATTTTAATAAAAATTCTTATAATGTTAATGAAACAGTGCATGTTAAGTTTAATGAAAACTGTCCCTTTGTTTTCAAACAACCCCAACCTACATCATCAGATGTTATTTCTAAAGATAATTTTCAAACTATAGTAGAAAATAATTCTCATAAGGAAATAACTCAATAATATTTTTATGAAGTTTTTAATCAGGAATAATTTCAACCAATTGTTGAAGAACAGACTTTTGAAAACCCAAGAAGTCAGTTATTTATTAGGAATCATCATAGGTAAAGTATCATTGGTGATGTAGATCAACCAGTTAGGACTAGAAGTTCCTTAATAAATGAAATTGAACATATAACTTTTTTATCTCAATTAAAACCTAATAATATTGATGAGGCTCTAAGTGATAAAGATTGGATAAAAGAAATGCAAGATTAACTCAATAAATTTGAAAGGAATAAAGTCCGGATTTTAGTTAAATGACCTAAAGAAACATATCTAATTGGTGTAAAATGGGTTTTTGAGAATAAATGTAATGAAAATGGGATAATAGTTAGAAATAAATCTATACATGTTATTAAAGGTTACAATCAACAAGAGGGAATAAATTATGAAGAAACCTATGCTCTAGTAGTAAGACTTGAAGTAATTCGAATACTTATAGCCTTTACAACATTCTTTGATTTCAAAAATTTTCAAATGGATGTGAAGTGTTTTTTCATTAATGGACATGTTTAGGAGGAATTTTAGAAAAAACCCATGGTTTTAAAAATAAAAAACATCCAGAACATGTTTTTAAACTTACAATAAAAATTTATGGACTTAAACAATCCCCTAGAGATTGTTATGATAGATTAAATAGATTTTTTTATAAAATAATTTTCTTAAGGGAGTTTCAGATCCAACACTTTTTATAAAACAATTTAATAAAAACATCATGATTGTAAAAATAAATGTGATGACATTATATTCAGTTCAACTCAAAAATATTTAACAGATTCCTTTGCATATCTCATGAAGTATGAGCTTGAAGTGAGTATGATGGGTGAGTTAACATATTTTTTATATTTTTAAATATCACAAAAACCAGAAGGAACTTTTATATCTCAACATAAGTATATAAAAGACTTAATAAATTTGGATACAACAACACTAAAAGTATTAATACTCCAATTGGTACCTTCAATACTTTAGATCTTGATGAGGCTGGGAAACTAGTTGACCAGAAAACTTTTAGAGGTATGATTGGAAGATTACTTTACTTAATATTTAGTCATCCATATTTAATGTTTTTAGCATGCTTATGTGATAGATATCAGGAAAATCCAAAAGAATCTCTCCTAAAATCTATTAAATGAATCTTTCGTTATCCTAATAGAACTAAAGATTTAGGATTTTTCCATTATTTTGGAAATTATTTTGAATTAAAAATATTTTCAGATGAGGAATTTGGTGGATGTATAATGGATAGAAAAAGTGCATCTGGAACATGTCATTTCTTAGTAGACTCTTTAGTTTCTTGGTCATGTAATAAACAACACTCAATAGCACTTTCCATTGCTGAAATCTAATATATGGAAGTTGGAAGTTATTGTGCTCAAGTGTTGTGGATGCAACACACCCTCAAAGACTATGGAATGAGTTTTACTAAAACTCAAATATGTTGCGATAGAAAAATTTCTATTGCTCTAAGTAAAAACCCATCACATCACTCACGTTCTAAAAACATAGATATTAAACAACATTTCCTTTGGGATCACACACTTAAAAGAGATATAATTTCATAATTCATCAGAATGCAAGAACAACTTTCTAATATTTTTACAAAACCCATTAGTTCCGATAGATTTGAATATATTAAACTAAAGTTAATAATGATCAATGTTAAGTGATTATTCATATCTACTTATTATTTACCAATCTCCTTACATAAATATACTCCTTTTCATGGGGGGTGGGTACATATGTTTTAAAGTTTTGAAACTTTTATTTTTTAAACCATCGTAATCAGTTTTAATTTCCAAACTGTTATATTTAGTTTTTATCGTAAAAAATTTCTATTATAAAATTATCATAATCAGTATTTTCTATAAAATCACCATAATCAATTTCGGTTTTATAAACTATCTTAATCAAAATTTGTCCTAAAAACCAAGAACATGTTACTAATATCGATTAAAATTTATACTCCGAAAGGGACTCTTCTATTCTTTTAATTTTTTTTCACTAATCTATTACTTCAGTTTATAATTTTTTTGAATACTTATTATTTTAGTTTTATTAATTTGATTTTTTTTCAAGAATATTAATAGTTTTTCTAATTATAATGGTTCTCACTCTGATAAAAGGTTTTAAAACTTTGAGAGTTCAAATTTACTTTTGAAAATTTCTTCGATTAAATACCGATCGTCAGATCAAAAAGGATTTAATATGAACTATTTAAATATTTTTGGAATTTGAATCGACATTTTCCCATTCCTATATAAAGTTGGGACACCTCTTGTCCCACATCATTCTCTAGGGTTTTTTTACTGATTCTCTTCACTCCACAAAACTGTCAGTTTGGTTGTTTTTTTGTTGATCCAATATATGACTCAAGTCTCATTATAATGAAGACTAAATAAGATTATAAAAACAAACATGTTTTCAGAGAACATCTCATTGAAATAAATTGGTTTGACTCAAAAGGATCATTTATTTACAATGTTAGGAATATGTTTGTGTTGAGAAATCTGGAAAAGATTTTAATTTGTATTATCCTGAAATTTTCATAGATTTTTAGGCCTCCTTTGAGTTTATCATAGAAAATGGTAAGGAAAAATTCACTGTCACTTTTTTTTTTTGGTAATAAATATAATATTTCTTATAAAAGAGTTGTAGATTTAGTTGGTGTTTGTTTGGGAGGAGAGGAAAATTTACCCTCACACAAAATTCTTGATAAACTTGGATGTTTTGAGAGAACCAAGGGTGAAGCCTCTTTGTTTATATGTTATGAGAAAGTAAGGAAATTATCACACATATCACTTGATTCTAGGTTTGTAGCACTTTGGATGTAGGGGTATTTGATTCCAAGTAAGGGTGAATGAGATACTATTAAGGTTTCTGATATTTTTGTTTTAGACTTCTTGATAAATATGAGACAAATAAACTTGGTCAAGTTTGTTTTCATTACGATGGAGGATATAAAGATCAACTCAATAAATTCAAATATTATCATTTTTCTTACTTTCATAAACAAGTTACTTGTGAAGGTTATGAATCTTTTCAATTTCTAGAACCAAACTTATCAGATATGAGAGAATATTTCCTTTATTGGTGAAGATATGATTTCAAGAATAAAATTAATACTTGATTCTAATTCAAAAAATTTTGATGAAAAGGTTGATAAATTTTCATCGGATGAAAAACAATAAAATAAAGTTAAGGATGTTAAGAAAAAGAGAAAGGCTAAATCTTCCCCACCAGTGAAACAAAAGAAAGAAAAGAAAATGTTGGATGCTGTTTTCAAAAAACTCATAGATCATAATCCCAAAAGAAACCAGGGGATCTAGAGTTTGGTATTGATCCAACTAAGGAAAAGGCCTTGAGAATCTAGACAACTTATAATTTGAAAGAATAAAAAAGTAAAAAAAAATAGAAAAAGTGATTTCAAGAAGAAAATGTTTGTGAACGCTTATTAAAAGGTGTAGAGAGAGCATCAGAAAATCCAATACTTCTAGTATCTTATACCAACCAAATAATTCCGAATTACGGTCTTGTTTTTGAAGAAAATTCATCAATTCCATTAGTTTTTCCTTCCATGTAAGACAATGAAAAAAAGTAGTTGATAAACAAGTAGAAGAATCGATGCCATAAAAAGTCTAGAAGGAAGTCAAGAAAGAAAAATAGTCAGTCTCTTGGGAGGTTGGAATGAAAGTTCTCAGAACTATATTTCAATTAGATACAAAACTTGAGGAAGATAGAGAAAAAGAAAAAGAATAAATATAAGAGTAAATAAAAGAATTAGTAGAAGAATAAGTAGAAGAAAAAGTACAAGAAGAAGTAAAGAATAAGAAGATGATGAAAAAATAGAGACTGATGGAGGTTAAAAAGAAAAGAAATATTCAAATTCATCATCATATCTCTGATCTAGTCAGTCTAATAAGGATGAAAACATAGTAGGGTCTCAAGAAGAAAATTCATAACCATCATCAAAAGAAGAAAAATTTTTAAAACAAGAAGAACAATCATCCTTAAAGGAAGCTGAAGAGCAAGATCAACAATTACAGGTGATCTTTTTTTGAAAATATTGATTTAGATAAGAATATGTAAGTTTTTGAAGTTTTATATGATAAGATAATTTCTAAGAAATAAAAAATAAAGTTGAAGAGAAACCTGATGATGAATATTTTAGACTAAAACCTCCCAAACCTTCTTTAGGTTCATCAGATTCAGGGGAAACCATTGCACAAAAAGGTTTTGATTTCATTTTCCAATCCTTAAGAAGGTTATAAGACACCATTATGTATTTTACTAATATTGAGGAAATATGAAAGTTGATTCAAAGTTCTTTGAATGAAAAATTGGAGTCTCTAAATATTTTAACAGAATCAATTATCCATATTGATGCCAAAATGAAATATTTACAAGAAAAATACCAGACTCAGAAAAGATTATATAATCAGTTGGTAAAGTGGTACAATCAAGTAGATTGTGATATTAGGGAACATGAAAAAATATTTATTGAAGTAAATAAACTTATGTTATAAATAAAATATTATTTTAACAAGTTATCTTCTCATGTGTCTAATCAAGTGAAGTTTATGAAAGAATTAAGAGATACAATAGATGATCAGACAGAGGAAGTAAAAGTCTTAAAAGAAAAGGTTCTTAATTTGGAGTTAGAGAATATTAGGCTGAGATCATGTGATAATGAATTGATCCTTATAAGGGATGATGATAAATATATTTGTGAGGATGTTAAAAGGCTGAAGACAGAATTCCAGAAACAAGCAGTCATGTGCAAGCTGTCCGAGGCAGTTGCAACAAACTTAGAAATATGACTGTTGGATCCATGTTTGTAAATAAGAGTTCATTTTAAGAGTTGAGAGATAATACATTTCACAACTCAAGTCATCTAAAGTATTTTTGTGTGTGAACAAATCATTTTTACTAATTTTAATACTTTATAAAGTTGTAGTTCTAATAAATCATTGTCATAGTTTTTTCCTTTAAAACACTTGCTTTTGTATTCTACGTCCAATCATTGTAACGATTTAGGGATTTAGGGGATAAGAAGATGGTGAATCTGATCCATCATATTGAGGTCTTCCGGGCTAGTAATACAGACGCTGATCATCGTATCGAGGGCTTATGAGGATAGTAAGACAAAGATTGTTCTGATAATCGTATTAAAGGCTTTCTTGGTAAGTAAATACATACTTTATAGTAAGTATAAAACAATTGATATCTTTAATCAGGGTTTTGTGACTATCTTTACTCTTAAGGTTAAAAGAGTGATTTCTTTTAATATATATTGTAAGTCATTCTTAATTTTATAAGATGTGTATTTATTTTTTGTACACGATCTATTTTTTCTACTGTGCATGTTTTAAAAAGTTAGTCTTTATACTTATCTTTCTAAACAAACTATTTTATCACTGCAACTGTGATACTGATATACAATATTGATATAATCAGAAAATATATGATTATGATTATAAAACTATGATAATCAGACTAAATACGCGTCTAATCATTTTTTTACTTAAAGAGGATTTTTTTTAAATTTAATTTTTAAACAGCAATTCACCCCCTCTTGTAATCCATAATATACTCTTATGATCCAAAAATTAGTATCAGAGTAGTAACTACTGCTTATACTTGATGTGTTTTTACTTCTTCTATCAGATGCAAGTTTATTAAGTTTTATTATAAAATTCTTATTTATAAATTGTTATATACTAATGTGTTTGTGTAGAAAAGAGTTTCTATTATTTTTAAGATGGAAGGTCTTAATGTTGGAACCCTTGAAAACATCAATCCATGTTGACCACCTATTTTTTATGGTTATGACTATGAATACTAAAGATATATAATTAAGAATTTTATTATCATCATTGGAGTAGATAATTTTGTGATTTTTAATGATAATTACAAGATTATTGATAAGAATGTTACAACCATTACAAATAAAGAGAAGTTTAAATATCAACTTAATTATAGAGTAAGGAATACTCTTTTATGTTCCATGACCAGAAGTATATACAGTCATATTTCATCTTGTGAAACTGTTAAAAATATTCAGAAGAAGTTAGAATTCACACATTTTGGTACTTCCAAAGTTATTAAGATAATAAGATCCATGCTTAGAGCTGATTATCAAGCCTTTGATTTTCTACCTGGTGAGATAGTTTCCAAGATGCACCAAAGGTTTATAACACTTGTCAAAAGTTTACAATCCCTTGGATAAAAAGCTCCTAATGATAATATTTTGGTTGAAAATATTATTGATATAATTCCAAATGAATAAAAAAATAAAATAAATACTGTGGATGACATAAGAAAACTTACGAGTCTAACTCTTGATGATCTTATTAGTACCCTCATGCAATATAAAGGAAAGTTAAAGAGAGATTCTAAAAATGATAAAAAGAAAAATGGTGGAGTTTCTTTTTCTACAATATCTGCTGTACCTACTAAATTTCAGTTAGTAGAGAAAGTTGTGAAATAAATGAAAAAGAAGAAAGTTATTCTTTAGTAAGATTCTAGTTCATCATAACATTTTGAGAATGAATTTGAAAAAATTTCTAGAAGAATAAATAAAATCTTGAGAAAGAAAGATTTTCAATACAAATATAAAAATATTCATGAGGAAAAAATTGATAAAAAGGACTCTAAAGTTACTTGTTATGAATGTAAGAAGGATAGAAATATCTGACCTGATTGTCCTAAGATCAAAAGGAAAGATAAAAAGGAAAAAATATAGACATAAATACCAAGAAGTATTATAAGTCTAAGTGAAAGAAAATTCTCAAAGATTCTGAAACTTGTAGTGATAGTGGTAGAGATTCTTCTGACAATTCTTTTGAAAATGAAAGTTATGGACAAAGGGGCATTGGTATTTTTTACTGAAGTACATATAGTAAACAAATTTTTTACAAAAAAGGACACACCATTGAATCCCTTACTGATACGTATTTAAATAAAAACTATCCTGATGAGAAAAATTTTGCATCATCAGATGAAGAATATTCCTCATCTAAATAGGATAATATATTACCTTATTGTGAATATTTATCTAGATTTTCAAAACTTTTATAAAATGAAAATTGAAATTTTTGTAAAAAAATTGATAACGCCAAAGAAAAATTTAATAAGGAATATTAAAGAATAAATATTTTAACTAATGAAATATCATATCTTTCCAAATATTTTGATAAGTCTAATTCTGAAAAAAATCTAAAGAACTTGAAAAATCTATTTCTGAGAAAAATGATTTATAAGTAAAACTTAGTTCTAAAACTAAAACCGATGAGGACAAAAATTTTGTTATCAAACTAAAATCTAAAATTTATAGTTTAAAGAAAATTCTTTCCAAGTTTACCAGTGGTAAGGAAAACTTTGAGAAAATGTATAAATAAATTAGACCTCATGGTAAAAATTCTAGAATGGGTTATAAAAATCAAAAGCCTGGTTTTAGTAATAACTATTTTGTTCCCAAAAGTACACCATTTTGCACAAAATTCCAAAGTAGTGGAAACTGGAAGAAAAATTGTTATTTAAATAAAATTCAATATTTAGGATTTCATAAGGCTCATCTTTGTAGGGAAACTACCTTTTCCCAAAATAATAAAATTATAAAAATGTGGTTACCAAAAATCTTATTTTTTGATAATATAAGACCCGAGAAGGTTTGGGTTCTGAAAAACTAATCTTTCTTTGATTTAAAAAAAATAGAGAAAGTACCAACAAAAAATATATTTGATACATGGATAGTGGCTGTTCTAGACACATGATTGGAAACAATGATTTCTTTAAAAATATTAACAATATGAAATGTGGAAAAGTAACTTTATAAGATAATTATAAATGGGAAATCATTGGTATATATAACATTATACTTCTTGGAAAAGATTTAATTTCAAATGTATTATTTTTTGTAGGAATTAATAAAAATATTATAATCATAAGTCAATTATGTGATGAAGGTTATCTTGTGAACTTTAGGAATAATAAATGTACTATACATAGTTCTAAATATGAATTTATTATTTCTTCCAATAAACATGAGAATGTTTACAAACTAAACTTTGAAGACCTTAAGAGACAATACTTACCTTACCTAGTGAAATGGATGATCAATCTTGGTTATAGAATAGAAGGTTAGGACACTAAAATATTATAACTTTATCTATGTTAACTAAGAAACTTGTTAAGGATGTACCAAAAATTAGGTTTGATGCTTTTAAAGTTAGTGATCCTTGTCAATATAGTAAGCAACATAAGTCAAGTTTTAAATCTATTAGTGAAATCTGAACTTCTGATGATTTATAGTTAGTGCACATGGACTTATCTGGTCCCACAAAAACAGGAATTATTAGTGGAAAATACAATGTATATGTCTTAGTTGATGATTACACTAGATACACATGGATCTATTTTCTCACAAGAAAATATGAAGCCTTAAGTTATTTTAAAACTGTTATAGCCAGAGTTAAAACTGAGAAAGACCCATCCTTGATAAATATTTGTAGTGATCATGGTGGAGAATTTGAAAATTCTAATTTTGAAACATTTTGTAGTTAGAAAGGCATTTTATATAACTTCTCAACACCTAGAACTCAATAGTAAAATGGTGCATTCAAAAGAATAAATAAAGTTATTCATGAGATTACTAGAACCATGTTGAGTGAATACTCAGTTGATAAACATTTTTTTGGCTAAAGTGGTCAACACTACCTTCTATACTATAAATCAAGTTTTAATTAGACCTTTTATTAATAAAACTCCTTATGAGTTGTGGACAAGAATAAAACTAAAATTTTCTTACTTAAAAGTTTTTGGATGAAAAATATTTATCTTGAATAATAAAGATAATTTACACAGGTTTTCACCCAAATCCAATGAATAAATATTTTTAGGTTATTCTAATACTAGTAGGATTATAGAGTTTTTAATAAAAAATCTTGTACTTTTGAGAAAACAGTGCATGTTAAGTTTAATGAGACTAATCAATTTGTTTTCAAACAACTCCAACCTACATCCTTGGATGTTATTTCTAAAAATGGGTTTTAACCAATAGTATAAAATACTTCTCATAAGGAAATAAATCAAGAATATGTTTCTGAATCTTTTCCTTAGGAATATTTTCAACCTATTATTGAAGAAAAAACTTTTGAAAACCCAAGAAGTTAGTTGTTTCTTAATAACCTTCCTTGTGAAAGAATTATTGGTGATGTAGATCAACTATTTATGACTAGAAGTTCCTTAAGAAATGAAATTGAACATCTATCTTTCTTATCTAAATTCAAACAGAAGAATCTTGATAAGGATCCAAGTGATGGAGATTGAATAAAAACAATTCAAGATGAACTCAGTTAATTTGGAAGGAAAAATGTCTGGACTTTAGTTGAATGACCTAAATAAACTTCTCTAATTAGAGTAAAATGGGATTTTCAGAATAAATGTGATGAAAATGGAATAATAGTTAGAATTAAATCCAAACTTTTTTCTAAGGGTTATAATCAACAAGAGGAAATAAATTATGAAGAAACATATGCTCTGATAGCAAGACCTAAAGCTATTCAAATACTTCTTGCATTTAAAACATTCTTTAATTTCAAAATTTTTGAAATAGATGTGAGGTGTACTTACCTTAGTGAATATGTTCAGGAGGAAGTTTATGTAGAAAAAACCATTGGTTTTGAAAATAAAAAACATTCAGAACATGTTTTTAAACTTACCAAGACACTTTATAGACTTAAACAATCCTTTAGATCTTGGTATGATATATTAACTAGATTTTTGTTACAAAATAATTTTTAAGGGAGATGCGATCCATCTCTTTTTATAAAATATGTCATTAAAAATATTATTGTTTTAAAAATAAATGTTGATGATACTATATTTGGTTCAACACAAAAATATTTAATAGATTCCTTTACAGATCTCATGAAGTCTGAGTTTGAAATAAGTATGATGGGTGAGTTAACATATTTTATAAGTTTTAAAATATCACAAAAACCAGAAGGAACTTTTATATCTCAAAATAAGTATATAGAGGACTTAATAAATTTGTATATAACAACACTAAAAGTATTATTACTTCTATTGGTACCTCTAATACTTTAGATCTTTATGAGGCTGGGAAACCAGTTGATTAGAAAACTTTTAGAGGTATGATCAGTAGCTTACTTTACTTAATAGCTAGTCATCCAGATTTAATGTTTTTAGTATGATTATGTGCTACATATCAAGACAATCCAAAATAATCCCACCTAAAATCTATTAAAATAATCTTTTATTATCTTAAGGGAACTATGAATTTAGGCTTATTCTATTTTTTGGAAATGATTTTGAATTAAAAGTTTTTTAGATGTTGACTTTGGTG
This sequence comes from Viscum album, assembly GCA_963277665.1. NCBI lineage: Eukaryota > Viridiplantae > Streptophyta > Magnoliopsida > Santalales > Viscaceae > Viscum > Viscum album. The sequence goes on along the minus strand of OY728166.1, from coordinate 572,694,656 downwards.
GATGTAGAATGTATAGAAAAATCAAAATCAAAATTTTTCATTTCTTAGATGAATCTTTAGTTTCTTGGTCATGTAATTAACAAAACTCAGTAGAAATTTCCAATACTAAAGCTTAATATATGGCAACTGAAAATTGTTGTGCTCAAGTGTTGTGGATGCAACCTACACTCAAAAACTATGGCATGAGTTTTACTAAAAATCAAATACTTTTTGACAAACCATGTGCCATTTATCTAAGTAAAAACCTATCACATCAATCACGTGATAAACACATAGATATAAGACATAATTTTCTTCAATATCACACACTTAAAGGAGATATAATTTTACAATTCATCAGAACATAAGAACAACTTGATGATATTTTTACAAAACCCCTTTGTTCTGATAGATTTGAATATATTAACACAAGTTAGGAATGAAAAATGCTAAGTGATTATTCATATCTACTTCTTGTTTACCAATCTCCTTACATTAATATACTCTTTTTCACATGGGGAGTACATATGTTTTCTAAGTTTTCAAACTTTTAGTTTTTTTAAAACTATCGTAATCAGTTTTCATTTAAAAACTATCATAATCAGTTTTTATCATAATAAGTTTCTTTTATAAAACTATCATAATTAGTATTTATTATAAAATTATTGTAATTAGTTTTTGTTTTATGAAATATCTTAATCACACTTTATCATGAAAACCAATAATAGGTTACTAATACCGATGAAACTTTCTACTCCAAAAGGTAATATTATATTATTTTAAGTTTTTTCACTAATCAATTACTTTAGTTTATAATTTTTTTGATTACTTATTCTTTTAGTTTCATTACTTTTATTTGTTTTCAAAATTTTTAAAAGTTTTTCTCATCAGAATGATTCTCACTACGAAAAAAGGTTTTAAAACTTTGAGAGTTCAAATTTACTTTTAAAACCTTATTTTATTAAATCTTGGTCGTTAGATCAGAAAGGATTTAATACGAACCATTGATAGTTTTTTGAAATATGAATCAATGTTTTCCCATGCCTATATAAAAGCAGGACACCTCCTATCCTACATCGTTCTCTAGGGTTTTTGCGACTAACTCTCACTAATCTTAAAAATTGTCAGTCCAATTGTTTTGTTGTTCATATGATCTCTAGATTAAGTCTCATTATGATGACGACCAAAGAATATTACGCAAACAAGCATGTTTTTAGAGAATGTCTCATTGAAATAAATTGGTTTTCCAATTATGATTCTACTCTCAAAAGGATCATTTCTTTATAATGCTAGAAGGATATTGGTGTTGAGACACCTGAAAAATATTTCGATTTGTATTATCCTAAAATTATCAGAGAGTTTTATGCCTCTGTTGAGTTTATCATAGAATATGGCAAGGAAAAATTCTCTTTCAATTTATTTTGGGAAGAAATATAATATTTCTTTTAAAATATTTATAGATTTAGTTGGAATTCCTTTGGGCGGAGAGGCATATTTACCCTCACACAAACTTCCAGATAAACTTGGATCTTTCAAGATAACAAAGGATGAAGCATCTTTGTTTCTATGTTATGAGAAAGTAAGGAAAGTATCATATATATCACTAGATTATAGGGTTGTAGCGCTTTGGATGTACACTAAAAAAATGAGCCGATTAGAGGGGGTTATAACCCCCTCTAAACACATTAGCAGTGGTTATGAGGAACTACCGCTAATGTGCCTACCTACTATTGTTAGAGTTCGTTTTGAGGAACTGCTGGTAAAGTAATGAATAATTTTGTGGAAGTTGTAATAGTGGTGGTTAAACTCCCCTCTAATGTCACAGAAAAATCTCAGTTTAGAGGGGGTTTTAACCCCCTTTATTGCATACCGTAACTTAGCGGCTATTAGAAATCAACGCTAAGTGAGTTATCTATCACATATTAGGGGTGGTTTTAGAAACTATCTCCAATTAAGACTAAATTAGGGGGGGGGGGGGTTAACCCCTTTTAATTGATCCATATTAGAGGCAGTTTCAAACAACCACCTCTATTTATTTATTTGGTTTTTTAATATCCAACACCCCTCCCATTCCCGTTCAACCCTCTCATTCGATCCCTCCTATTCCAGTGTGAGCCCTAACCCACCCCTTCTAGTTACCATGTGAGGCCGCCCCCTCCAGTCACGCGCCCCACTCCTGTTCGTGTTTATTGTGTCACCCACGCCCCCACCCCTCCAATTCAGCATGCCTTGTAAAAAATTTTCTCAGAGGGTTTTGAACCAGTGATCTCAACCATATATCGCCAACGCCTCTACCACCATGACAAATGAATTCTAATATTATAATTACAAATTATTATATTTATATATATTAGGAATCTAAATCAAATAAATATTATTTGAATAAATATTTAAATACATATAAATATATAACCTACATATATATTTATATAAATTAATTTATACATTTTTATATTATGTATTTTTGTATTTATATTATAATACATTTATATTATATTTAATTTATAGATTTATATAAACCACATATTTTATATGTGTATTTACATATATTTGGGTAAATATATATTATAATTCTATTTATGTTATATATATACGCATATATTTATATATTTATAAATATATTTATGTAAATTATTTATATACTTAAATTCATATTTATATATTATGTACATGTTTATTTATATAATATATACATTTATAAGTATTTATTTAATGTATTTATATAATGACTATAAAAATATATTTATATAATGAATTTAAAAATATATTTATGTAATGCCTTTAAAAATATATTTATATAATGTATTTAAAAATATATTTATACAATGTCTTTAAAAATATATTTATATATTTTATTTCAATACATATATTTATTATTATGTACGTTAATATATATTTATTTGTATAAATTGTATAAATTGTATAATATTATATATAATTAATATATAATTAATATTATATGAAATACATATATATGAAATACATATATATGAAATACATATATATGAAATACAATTTATAAAAATATTATATATGAAATAAAATTTATTAAAATATTTATATAATGTTATATGAAATATAATTTATACAAATATATAATTAATATTATATGAAATAAAATTTTTAAAAATATTTATATAATGTTTTTCAATACATATATTTATTAACATGCACATTAATTTATATATATTTCAATAAATATAATTGTATAATATTATGTATAGTAATATATATGCATTTCAATAAATATAATTTTATAATTTTGTGTGCATTAATATATATTTATTTGTATAAATTGTATATCATATAATATTAATTATAGAAAATATAAAACCATAAACATATTATTTAAAAATATATTTATTATTATTATTATATACGTTATAAAAACTAAAATCCTAGGTTTTTATATGATATAGTTTTTAAATAAACTATATTTATTTATATATTTATATAATATGTTTATGATTTTATATTATATATAATTAATATTATATGAAATACAATTTATACAAATAAATATATATTAATGCACATAAAATTATACAATTATATTTATGTATAAATATAAATACAATTAAATACAATCATATAAATATTTTATATAATATATTTATATAATATATTTAAATACATTTATATATAGTGTTTTAATTATATATATATATATTATGTAATTTTTTTTAAAATAGCGGGGGTTCATAACCCCCTCTAATTTAAGATATTAGAGGGGGTTTTCAACCCCATTGGAGGGGATTTTCAAACTCCTCTAATACAATACATTAGAGGGGGGTGTTCAACCCCCTTTAATTTAAGAAATTAGAGGGGGTTTTAACCCCCCACTAATTTAAGATATTAGAGTGGGTTGTGAACCACCATAAATCTCATTGATTATTAGTGGTTATGAACCCCCTCAATTTTCGTAAATTATAGGAGGTTCAAAACCCCCTCTAAAATCCCATCAAATATTAAAAAATTAATGTTAAAAAATTTAGAGGGGGCTTAAAACCTCCTCCAATTTAAGAAATTAGGAAGGGGGGGGGGGGGGCTCTTAACCCCCTCTAAATTTTATGATTTGTGAGGGTCACACATATCTTCCTCTAAATTCGATGATTATAGGGGGTTGTGTATAACCCCATATAATTATATAGAAAATGAATTTAGAGGGGGTTGTGCATAACCCCCTCTAAAAGAACTATTCCAATCACCCTATTATTTTGTAGTGTCCAAGGTATTTGATTCTAAGGAAGGGTGACCAAGATACTCTTAAGGTTTTTGATAATTTTTTGGACTTATTGATAAATATGAGAGAAATAAACTTGGTCAAGTTTTTTTTCATTACGTTGGAGGTTATAAAGAGTTCCTTAATAAAGTAAAAGATTATCATGTTTCCTACTTTCATCAATAAGTTACTGTGAAGATCATGAAGCTTTTCAATTTTGAAAACCAAACTTATCTGACGTGAGAGAAGATTTCTATTATTGGTGAAGATACAATTTCAAGAATGAAATTTATAATTGATTATATGTCAAAAAAGTCTGTTGAAAAGGTTTATGGAGGTACATCAAAGGCACATTTGTAATGCCTTGACCCCAGTTACCAAGAGTCAGTGCATTATTTTAATTCATTGGCATGATTACAAGGAATCAAGTTCTAAAGGACCGATCAGTTTAGCATTCTTGGAAAATAGAGTACATACATGAATGTTACATTACACATTCAAACATAAAATACAACATAAATAATACGTTGAGAATTCCATTATTCCCCTAGCTTAACCCTGCATATAAAACATAATACACTTCTTGGAATCCTGGGAAGACAAAACATAAGAAAGGGGTGAACTCAGATGCTCAGTAAAGGTAAATAATTTAGCAGAAGCTATAAACTTTTAAGGCAAGATGTGAAATAAAAACAACAGTCTTTTAAACATAAACTTGAACATAATATGGATAAAATAAATCAAACATTACCATATAAACATGCACATGGATATTCTACTAGTCGAATAATCACATGTAATAATTAATTTCATAATTGGGGAATTCCCAATGCTGGACATCATTACCATATAGTCAAGGCCTCATGCCAAGACTACAAATAATTTTTTTTTCAAGGCCTTGTTTCAAGACACTAGTTTGTCTCATGAGACCTATTGATGGATCGATGAGCTATAGCAGGCTCTACCCATCACTTACTAAGTCCACTGTATTCCTCATATGAAATTTTTGAAACATAATATAAACATTCATATTAAAACTAGCATATGAAATGTTAATACTTGAACCATAAACCATGAATGGTATAAAAATAACACATCTATAGTCAAACATATCAAAAAAACTTCAATAAAATATGGAAGATTTTATTATAATAAATCAACCTCAATCAAGAATAATATCCAGTAAAGGATATTTACATAGTTGAAAATGATCAGTAAAACTCTTTGAGAGAAATATCCCTTTTCATGAAATCATTTAAAAGTTACATAATTTAGAAATGAAGACATTTAAAATACATTTTTGAATCATAGTGTCCCATACCACTTTGAAACTTTTAAAAGGAATTAAAAATTTAAAACAATCATGTCCATATAAATAAATCCTTAAAATCATTTTTAAAACATGGACATTAATTAAAAAGATTTATAAAAATAAATCATTAAAAAATTTAAAATTATGATCTTGATAAAGAGTCCCTTACACAAAACATTAAAATATTCATTTTTATTTTTTTTATGAAATGTGGACATGGATGATAAAAATGTCCCAGTAAACACTTACACATAAATAATCTCGGATAATAATGAGATTGAGGAATTAACCCTTACCTTGTACTTTCCTTTGGTCGAGGTACATTTAACCTCCTGTATAATGACCATAGCGTGTTATTAAATTATAACGGAACCATATTCATATTAATTATATCATACATGATTCATTTATTACTTTATAATACCCATTTAATAATGATTTCCATGTTAAATTAACATTTTGGGTAATAATCACTTTCTTTATCGTACATGTTTTACGTTGTTATTCTTGTTCGTATCATTTAGATAACGATTTAAATAATTCCAGAATATAAAACATGATTTATATATCATATATATTTATAATATAAATATGTATAATAGATAGATATATGAAATGGAAAACAACATTTATGGAGAAGATAGGTCGTACGTACGCATAAACGCTGTTTCTGTTTTCATATCATATTGAATAGAAGTAAGTGAATAAGATATATGTAAGTACATACATACATACATATAAATACATACATACACACACATATATATATATATCTCCAATATAATTATTATTTCATATAATACTACTTATTAATAATATATATTTTTATAATCATCGTTTAATGGTGAACCTGGAAATGTATCTCATCGCGTCGTGGAGACGATAATCCGTACGTACAAACGAGTGACAATATCATTTCTTTAATGATTAAAAGGTGTGGAATTGGATGGTAAATTAATTTTACTGAGAGATTAACATGTTATTTTAATTATTTATATACATATTACTCATCATTATATCCATCCAAATAACATAGTGTTGAATAACAAATTACACCACAATGTGGAGACGGTAAGCCGTATGTACGCATGCATGGTGACATTTTCATTCATAGGATAAATAGAATAATGAGTATGGTTGTACCATATATATAATAACATAAAAATATGTATAAGGTACTAGAGTTATTATTTTGGTATGGAAATAACAAAGAAAGAGAAAGTGGGAGAAGAAAATAACTTTGAAAGAGGTGATAAAATGATTACCTCTTCTTTGGGTGTTTCCTTTTGATTTGAACAAAAGGGATCCTTAGGTTGAATTTATGTTAAAGGTAATTCCTCTAGGTTTAATTGAGGGAAGTTGGGAGGATATTTGGTTAGGGGTTAGATGAGACAAATGGCTTTGGAGATGTGATTTTTATAGAGGGGGAAATACCCTTTTATAAGAGAGGTGAGGGTCACTTTAGGAAAATTTTGAAATATTATTTTATTATAAAATATTTTTCGGTTTCTAATGGATCCAAATTGATTTATTTAGAATCTAAGGTGGGTATGGGTATAAATAATCTCAACAAATAGGTTTTACACAAGTTTATCTCACCATATTAACCCTATCTTTTAGATTTAAATCTTAGTTAAATAGTTTATCTTTTACCATATCCTCTTGTATTATTATAATAAATGGTTAATAAACTTACTATAAAAAGACAAGAGAACCCTAAGTGGTTAATTATTGATATATAAAATCTTAATTAAGTAATTTGGATGAACCTTATATTTTTATAAATATTATATCAGTTAATAATATAATATTTATTTTAAAAACTCATTTATGTCAATTTTGACACTATTTGGTATTTTGTTTTTGTTAAAGTCATAAAAACTTTATCACTTCAATTTTTTTTATTTAATCAACCCTAAAATGTCATATTAACCTATAAAATTCGTGTAAGGCATAAAAATACTCAATTTACATTTATTTTTATATTTATAATATTAATTATTTTAATCTTTCATTGATAAAGTAATTACTCCATCATCATTGTGTCATAAATAAACTAAATATTTAATCTATAAAAATTATAAATAAAATACCATTATGTAGGAAATAGTTTTATATTTCTAATGAATATTTATAGTTGAATTTATCTTATGTATAACCCTATATTAAAATGGTTTAGTTATTAAACTTTGAATTTAACACTATTAAATCTTCTTTAAATAAAATAATAATAAATGTCCTAATATAATCCAAGCGGACCAAAAGGATAATATTTTATTACTAAGGTTGGTTTTTGTAGAAATATACTTATCCAATAGAATTAGGACATGTGTTAGGGTAATTATAATATCATTTTTACCTTTAATTACCCTATTTACTTTTAACCGTGGTAAATAAAAGTAAAAAGTTAATATTCACCATAAATTACTTTCATCTTATTGAGCCAAATTTTAATTTATTATTTCAACCGTGTCTCTCATATTTTTGAAATTCAATTCACAAAAGTGTTAAAATTATGTTTTATGCAAATTTGCAAATTTTCCTAAAAGGCGGGTAAAAGACGTTAAAAAGTTCAATAAAATTTTGTACATCTAATTTTATTATAAAATGACTCCAATAAATTAAATTGAACTTATATAGGTGTTTTATATATCTATTTTGACTTAAAATAAATTTAAATAAAATAAATAATTATTTAAATAAAAATCCAGTTTTAAACAATAACGCAGTGGTTTCACTATTCATCAAAAATTGAATGTTTTCAGAAAAATACCAAAAAATAACCCCAAGAAAATTTTGATATTAAAAATTAAAAAATGAATTATATTTTAACAAATTAAAAACATAGAAGTTTCATTAATTAATTTAAAATTAATTCCCGTTGTCAAAACCAAAACACGAGTTTTTAAAAAGTAAAAATTATCAAAAGATTGATACGTGTTTTTGTCAAATTTAAATGTGAAATTACTTATAATGACCTAAATTGTATTAAATGATAAAAATATAATCTAATTATACTTTTAAACCATACAAATTCATAATTTAATACTATAAATTATTTCTATTAAAAAAGTTATTTTCAATTAAAATTTAGTATTTTTCACATTTTCATCAAAATATGAAAGTTATCAGAAAAGTACCAAAAATTTATCAAAACTAAATTTTTATATCCCGATTTTAAAGAAGATTTTAATTTAATTAAATTTAATATAAAAAAGTGTCAAATATTAGTTTTAAAAACTGTTCGCCTTAAGGCGCTAAAATTGCATTTTTAAAAAAATACTTCTTTTATCTGAAAAAAAATGAATTTGTTCTTATATTATGTCTAAAAAACACATAATATGGATTATAAAATTATATGGAGTATATAAAATTCAAAATTCAGTTAATACTATTCATAACCACTTTTTGAATGGCTAGTTTGGTAAGTCGCGGTGTGCTCGAACTCGATGTTGCGTATAGTGCAAGTTATTGAATTACTTTGAAGAGATAACGTACTATGAAATCTTGGAGTGTTAAAACATTCATAAAATAAATTTTAGGATTCTAGGAAAAAGAGAAAGCATAAATCTTCCACACCAATGAAGAAAAAGAAAGAAAATAAAATACTGGATGATGTTTTTGAAAAACTCATGGCTCATAATGTGAAAAAGAAACCCAGGGATCTGGAGTTTGGTATTTATTTAGCTGAGTAAAAGGAATTGAGAATATATAAAACTAATAATTTTAAATAATAATAAAATAAAAAGAAACATAAAAATAGGTTGCAAGAAGAATTTTTTTTGTGAAAGATTGTTAAAAGTTGTAGAGAGAGAATCAGAAAATCCAATACTTCTAGTGTCTCATACTTATAAAATAATTCATAATTCTGGTCTTCTTTTGAAGAAAATTTAGTGATTCTATCAATTTTTCCTTCCATGGAAGATAATGTAAAATACAAATTAGTTTTTGAACAAGTAGAAGAATTAGTTCTATAAAAAGTTTAGGAGAAATCTGAGAAAGAAAGAGTCTGTCTCTAGAATGGTCGGAAAAGAAGTTCTCAGAACTGCATGTTAATTAGAGAAAAAATTTAAGGAAGCTGGAGAAGAAGAATAAGAAATAGGAGAATAAATATAAGTATAAGTATAATAATAAGTATAAGAAGATGTAAAAAATAAGATGATAAAAAATAGATACCGATGGAGGCTCAAAAGAAAATAAATCTTTGGATTCATTATCATCTCCCTTACCTACTTAGTTTGATAAGGATGTAGAAATATTAGGGTATCATGAAGAAGAGTAATCATCAACATCAAAGGAGTAAAATTATTCAAAAAAATATGAACAATCATCCTCAAAGGAAGCTAAAGATAAAGATCAACAATTGAAAATGAAATTTTTTGAAAATATTTAGTTACTTAAGAATATAGAAGTTGTTTAAGTTTTAGATGATAAGAAAGTTTCTAAGAAAGGGAAATATAAACTTGAAGAGAAACCTGATACCAAATATTCTAGACCGAAACATCCCAAACCTTCTTCAAGTTCATCGGATTAGGGGGAAACCGTTTCACAAAAAGGTTTTGATTTTAATTTCCAATCCTTTATAAGGTTAAAATAACCATTCGATATTTTCATAATCTTGAGGAAATATGCAAGTTGATTCAAAGTTCTTTGAATGAAAAATTGGAGTCTCTAAAAGTTTTAACAGAATCAGTTATTTTTATTGCGGCTAAAATTAAATCTTTCCAAGAAAAACTCCAGACATAGAAAAGATCATATAATCAGTTGGTAATGTGGTCCAATCAAGTGTATTGTGATATCATGGAACATGATAAACAATTTCCTAGAGTAAAGAAACCTTTTTTAGAAAAGGAAGATTATTTTAAAAAATTATATTCTAATGTATCTGATCAAGTGAAGTTCATGAAATAATTCAAAGATACAACATATGATCAGATCATAGGAAGAAAAGGTTTTAAAAGAAAAGGTTTGTGATTTGGAGCTGGAGAATAGTATGATAATATTGTGTGAAAATGAATTGATACTTATGAGGGATGAGAATAATGAGATTTCTAAGGAAATTAAATGTGTTAAGACTAAAATCTTGAAACAAGCAGTAACAGAAGAAAATATCATGAAGTTTGAGAAGGATCATTAAGTGTTCAATAAGATGAAGTCCATTGTCAAGAAGTTGATGAAAAAAGAATTGATTTTTTTTAATTTTGAACTCTCACTATATTTTTATCAAACATTTGAATAGTTGATATATGAGATTATATTTTTATCCAATACTTTGTGTTTGAATATCTTAAATTAATTTTGTATGTATGTTCTTTCTATTATTTCTTGGATGATTAGTTAGTTCAAAAATATTTGTTTCATATATTATTACTCTTCTAAAATTTTAGAAAATTATGGTTACTTTCCCATTATTTTCAAAAATTACAAAGGGGTAGAAACCCCAGGGAGAAAATTTAAAAATTATATAGAGATTTGATTAAGGGAAAGTATTCTAAAAAGGATAAATACTATCCTAAGGGGGATACGTTTTAATAATTTCCATCATATCATGAAGTAGTTATAAAATCAGGGGAAGTTTTTAAGAATATATTTAAATTTATTAAAAGAACAAAGGGATGTAATTTTTTCAAAGTTATTATTTTTCATTTAAGTGTTGGGTTTTGTGCTTTCCAAAAAGTGGGAGATTATTGAGTCAGAAGTATTACTTCTTACTTTTCCATTCCATTAGTTTTGGAAATCAGAAACACATTATTAAAACTATGTTTACTAAATTTTTATATCTAAAGTGTTTTAATATGTTTTTCCAAAAAACATTAATTTTTACCATGCATAGAAATGTTTCTTATGTATTATGAAATAAAATTTTATCATTATTCAATATGACCTATCAAATTGATGGTGTGTCTAATCAACTGGACTGATGTTTGTTCTGAACAGTGGTTAAATGTCTTACTAACAAAATTCTTAACCATTAGACTTATGCTGGTACCGATACATCAGACTAAAACTCATCACGATTATCATATTGAAAATTAATAAGGAAGTCTATTATAATATCTAAAAGTTTATAATTAGAGTATTTAGATTTGTTTCTATCAAAAGGAATACTAAATATCACTATAATGGTGTTAAAGAAAACAACGTCATACATTTAGTTATAGATGAGCTATCAAGTGAAAGATGTCTGAGGCCATTGAAACTAACTCAAAAATATGATATTTGGAGCCATGCCTATAAATAAGAGGTCATTTTTAGAGTTGGGAGCTGATACACTTCAAAACTCAAATCGTCTAGATATTTTTGTGTGCGAACAACTCATTCTTAGTCATTGTAATACTTTGGAGACTTTTCATTCTAAGGAATACTTGTTAGGGTTGTTTCTTTTAGAAAAATTTCTTTTGTATTATATGTCTGATCATTGTAATGATCGATGGATTCTGGGGATAGGAAGATGGTGAATCCGATCCATCAGATCGAGGGCTTCCTGGGCTAGGAAGACATACACCAATCATCATATCAAGGGATTCTGAGGATAAGAAGACAAAGCTTGTTCTGATCATCGTATCAAGGGATTTTTTAGTAAGGAAAGAAAAAATTTATAGTAAATATAAAACTTTGGATACCTTTAGTTAGAGTTTTTGACTATATTTACTCTTAAGGTTTAAAGAGTAATTTATTTTAATATAGGTTGTAAGTCATTATTACTTTTATAAGTTGTGTATTTCTTGTTTGTACAAGAACTATTTTTCCACTGTGCATGTTTTATAAAGTTAGACTTTATACTTATCTTTCTAAACAAAATATTTTATCAGTGCCACTGTGATACCGATAAAAAATATTGATCTAATCAGAAAATATCTGATTATGATTGTAACACTATGATAATTAGACTAAGTCCGAGTTCAATCAATTTTTACTAAAAGAGGATTTGTGTTTTTGTTTAGTTTAATTTTTAAACTACAATTGACCCCTATTGTAACCCATCAAATACTCTAATGATCCAACATCTTTTTCCGACAATTTTTGCCCCTTCCCTCGCAAGGCTCCCTACTCTCTATTCCAAACGGCTGGTCTCCTATTTTTTGTAAGTCTCATATCTTCCTACTGTGCATATCTTCCTCCTTACCATTGTTCATCCTTAATTTTTGGTATGATTGATTAATAAATTAAGAATAGAATTTTATAGGTTTTTTGGGATTTAGGATTTAATCTAATTTTAAAATTTCCATTCCCCAAATTCAAAGGAAAATTTTGATTGAATTTTCCATTTATTTAAATTTTCATAGTTTAGGAAACATATTCAAAATTATAATTATTTGATTTCGCATATTAATATATTTTTTTGGAATTTATAGTTATATATATAAATATTTTATATTTAATTGTGTTACTATTTCAATGTATATATTATTTTAAATAACCTATATTTTTATTATTATTATGATTATTATTATTATTACTATTATTATTATTTTATTCATTTTAATTATTTATGTTTGAAACATAAAATCATTTATATAATAATGTTATGAACTATTATGTGTGTGTATATATTAAATCATATCGATTATATTATTTTTAAAATTATATAAACATTTACACTTAGTTTTTATATATATATTTTCCTTAAGTCTATTTTGAATATACATTTATTTACATTTTTTATAAATTATTTTATTTTCTATATTGTTACTTCTTAATTATATCTGTAAATAATTTAAATTCATTTATTAAATAATATTATATACATATTTCTTATTTATATTTAGTGAATTTATTTTATATTTAATTTTATTAAATAAAATATTCACTTGATTATGTTTCTTGATTTATATATGATAATGTGAATAATTTTTTAAAATTAATTATATTATTTATTTTATTTATCATGCTTGTTATATTGGTTTTGTATTGTGATAAACATTATTATTATTTTTAAATATATTTTAAAATTTTAGTTTAAGTCAATATAAATTTGAATAAATATTTTATATAACTTACACATCAAATATAATAGATTTTTCAATTTACATTAAAAACTATAACAAATTAAATTTTTTTAATAAAAAACAAGTTTTTATACATTGATTTTATGAAATGAATCAATTGGGAGAGATGAACGGAATAATATTGGATGATCTCTAGAGTGAGATCAAATGGTAGTAAAGAACAATTAAGTGAAGAGGCAGCATGGTGCAATATTTATATAAGATATTATTTATTCTATTTTTGATAACTACTATCCATCATAATAAATTTCTGCACAATTATTTGATTTTTTTGATAATAACTATTTATGAATGTTGCGAGTGTTACATAATCATTGTTTTGTAGTATTTAAAATATATTAATATTTATTGTTTATATGTTTTAATTATCTATTTTTCTATAAATATAGATATGGATAAGCGCCACATTGATTTACCAAATTGATTTTCTACTGAATATTTTGAGGGGATTAAAAAATTTATTGATTTCACCGATAGATTTCAAAGTGATTTGATCAGTTTTTTTATAGAAAATGTGTAAATAGATATCTCTTCAAATGTGATACTGTGAGGGAACATATGATTTCAAACTTGTTTTTTTTGAAAAACTATAGGAAAGGAACATGACATGTGGAATGGTCTATTTCATATAATAGATTAGAAAGTGCTTATGTAGATGTTAATCTGATAATAATTGATCCAATGAACATAATTCTCAATGACATAATAAATAAGTTTCAACCTTAAGAGTGTAACATTGATAATGATGATTTTAGAGGAAGTATGTCATGAAGAAACCCAAGACAACCCTAACTCGGGTACCCAACTAGACCCATGACATAGCCCTAAGGCTGTTATAGATCCACATGTGTTGACAACTAGTGCTGAGTATCAAAACATACTCCATTATGAATGATTTTCCCACTAAATCAATAAAAGATAACAATGGACTTCCACTCATAAACCTGACACAACCATTCCTTATATCGAAGTGCCAAACAATAGAATTAACCAGTTTCAAATCAAAGAAGAAACCCAATGAGGCATAAGATAATAAACTCCATGAAAAAATGTAATCTAGAAACTAGTAAACACACATCAACAACATATAAATCCATATCATAGGTAAAATAAAAATACAACATAAATAAACTATGGAATAAAGTTAAAGTTTTCGGTACATTAAAGAATACCCAAAATAAAACAAGCATCTTCCACCACTCATCTACACGAATAAGTGAAGCATCTCCACTTTCCACTACCACCAAAAAAACCTGAACCAAATTTAAAGATCAACGACCACATCCAAATAGTACTAGCATTAAACCTGGAATATGATACGTGTGAGAAAAATATGCCCACTATGTATCCTCCCCACATTTCATAAATAACATTTAAAAATATTACCATTCCACTCTAGTTTGAAATACAAGTAGAATGTAGGTTTTATATTTTCACTTAAAACAAGTATCATGGTACTTCCCCTTGAAAACATTATTTAAATATAAAAACATAAATATTTTCCAAATAAAACTACTATTTTGAACTTTTCAAAAAATAAATATTTAATATAATGGGAAAATTATTTTAAAACTAATTTTAGAGACATCCATGTAAAAAGGGATACAAGTACATTTACTTTCTTATAATACTTAATAAAACAAAGTGGAACCAAGGAATAATATCATGTGATAATAAATATAAATAAAATGACATCAAGAGCATCATCAAGAGAACCTAGGATCCTTGAGGACAATCTAGGATAAGGATAACACAAATATATTATTAATCTATGAAAGATATAACATCTTTATCCAGCTCACTTCAAACAGTAACTAGACCAAACTTCCACGAGACCTTTTGCACACCTCCCCATATTACAGTGGATGCCTACTAGTAGTGGGGGTCTATAGGAATACCATGAAGAGACTATAACCCCTATATCAGTGTGTGAAATCATAAAATAAAAAACTAAAACTCATATATCAATATAAACATCCATTAGAGTACACTAAAGGAATAAGTAAGATGAACATGCTATAATAAATTAAATACATACATACAAGCATACAAGACTAATCATCCACTGGATTGATAACATGTACATAAAAGGTGAAGGAAATAAAATATGAGGGCTCCAATACCGCTTTGATATATACCTCATCCTGATCTACGAATCCATATGATCTGATCTATACTGTCCACATAATATCAGGTATCAGCCTCAACCTAAACCTGTAACAAGTGAGGGATTCTTGGGTACTCAAGTTCCATGGAGGCCTGAGAAGGGTGTGAGTAAAAGATTCAGTAGGGAACCACCAACATGATCCCGTACTATACCAAAAATGTAGTGATATGTGCATGCAACATGATCAGAATGAATAAATAAATTTCTTAATAAAATAAAAACAACCACCCAAAATATCATCTTCATCCGGTGATTGAGTGTCTTTGAGCACGTCATGGGTATTGTGCCAAACATAACATCACAATAACTCTAAGGATGCATATAACCATGGTCACACCCAACAACCACTATCAATCCTCAAGTTTGTGACCCCAATCAACCGTACCTGCTTATATATATGTTAAAATGTCTTTGATCATGAGCCTCACCTGAGGGGCCTTCTATCCACACCATGAGGATCCCATGCTCATACCTTCACTGATGAGTAACAGAACCTAGGGAATCACTAAGAATCCCTCATCCTCAAGCTCTCAGGATGAACCCTATGGTAGAACATGAACATTCATCTCCGCCAGGTCAAAGTCTGATTCCTAGGAGGGGGAGACCCTAGGGAATCATATATGTCCAAGCATGACTGATTCCTGGGTGAACCAAACAATAAAATGGAATACCCTCCTAGATCCTGTGACCACTCACCTGGGAATCCACATATCATGATTCCTCAGCCAAACAATCAATAGTTCATCCACTTGATCCCAAGGGGTATCCTAGACATCGATCGAGGGGATACAAGTGTCTCCCTTAGGATGTCCAATATCCATTCCCAGGTATATACATCCACCAAACACTATATACTACCATTCAAATCACAGAGGTTCCAATCATTCACTATAGTCCAATGATATCTCCATTCAAATCCAAATCACCCAAATAATTCAAAATGATATCACTATATTAATGGAATCCCTAGAATCACAAGAATTCCTACATACACGCTATCATATAATTTGACGATGGATCCCAAGAAACACCATTAGGAATCCACTACTACATCACATATAATAGATGATAGTCAAACTAGGAATCTTCCCCCAAGATATCATGGGACCGTATCCAAAATATCTCAGGCATCCTAGGGCCTCATCCATATCAACAAGTAATTCTTGGTAATCACACATGATCACAATAAATATAGGGACAACAGATGATTCACATGAATCTTGGGAAATCATATAACATATCAAAAATAAAATAAAATAAAAACATAATAGGGGTTGGCCAAATACCCAAGGAACCCCTCATAATCACATCCCCTTTAGGATTACAAGTTGTGTTGAGTTCTAGGTGACACCAACAACTATATCTACCCATATCCACATACACTCACTTAGGGTCATCTCTTAAAGGGGCACCCGCAGGCCCCCTAGATCATCACCACAATGGAGGCATCCCACTCGGGATCCTCGATCATAACATGTTTCTCAGGCCAACACCCAACTCTCGGAGGACATCCCATAGCTCAACACCACCAAATAAATCAACCAACCTCATATTCATTAAAGGAACACCTCACTGGAGAAAGTATTGAGAGATGGATCAAGGCCCATTTCTATGTCCAAGGTCACCCCATACTGGTCATCTCACCCAAACCGTCTCTAATATACCTAAGGTATATCTACCTAGGCCTAAGACATATCAAGGACCCTCCCACAACCCCCTAAGTTTATCCATAACATGTCAAATAACATCCCATCTTGGAGGTTTCTAAGTGTCTTTCTATCTTCTTTGTCTAGGTCCCAGCCATCGGTGACTGAGGTTTCATGCCCGTGCACTAGGTCCATAGTGGCCCAGGCACCTTGTCCCTTTATTTTCAGGTTCTCATATGAATTTAACAATTTAATTTAAATTAAACTATTTAAATTAAATTATAAAATTAAATAATAATAGGTCCATCACCTTACTATTAAGGCTACACACATAGACACATGCATGAAAACATCATTCATAAAACCATAAGTCTAGTACCTGGACCACCTACCTCAATTTAAGCTTTCCCCTTTTTTGTTTTCCAAAGGTCGATAGTTGTTTCCAAGAACTTTCCATGCCTATCTAATCATTTCTTTGACCAAAAAACCACATAAGGACCTACCTGAACCATAAAAATCATTAAATTAATTAATTAATTAATTAAAACTAAATTCCCAAAAAGGAATAACGAGTGCTAAACTCATTGAGCAGTCCAATGGTGCTAGAATAGTGAGAAATAAGGCATGTTCTACTCTTGACACACACCTGATCCTAGGAAATATAAAATCTATAAACTTTAAACCTAAATTGATGATCTATTTTACCCAAAATCACTGAAAAAACTAAATAAATTCACCTATAAACATACCACACATCAAATTATGAATGGTGAATTATTTATGGTGACTTAGGAAATTCTCCACGAGCCATATACAAAAGCCCCTTCTTGTGAAATGATTTCTCCATGCTAGAGAGAAGTTAATTTGAAACCCTATACATTTATAATGAAATAAAATGAGATGGAAATAATGAGAATAGGATAGGATATTCTACCTTGAATTTATGTGAAAAACCACCAAGAATCAACTTGGAGCGAAGGGGAAAAATGAGATGGAGGAGGTTCAGCCTCCCCATGTGCATGTGGACTTCGAGTGATAAACTCAAGGGGGTTTATATTTAAAAAACCCCCCAAATTCTTAAAAAAAACCAGAACAACATGCTACATAGTGTGACCCATGTGTTAACGCCATGAATTTTTGGGCTAACCCTCCACTTCACCCCTTTTCCCCCATTCACGTCCTACAACATCCCTTAAAATTCATTCATGATGTGAATAACCCATTCACACCATTAATGGCCTGTAATTGTTATTTTCAGTATCCTGACCACTCTGGTTATTCCCCAAAACTATATCAAACCCTCAAGACATTCGACAAATCTTAAAGGACATCTAATAACATGTTTTTAGGATGTTAAAGGCCTTATAATCTCATTTTAATTCCCAATTATCAAAAAAACCACCTACTATATCTAAAATTTTAAAATCCCTTGAAATTTTTTAGACCATATGAATGTAGGGTATTACGATTTCTCCACCATAAAAATTATCATCCCTGAGAAGTCTCTTCGACCATATAACAAAAAAACACAACCTACCTAGGTCACCAAACCACACTCAACTCACTGTGTTTTACTCCGAAACACTGATTTAATTTCACTTCACAACTCTAAACATGAGGCATATAAATTATAAAAAACCAAGACACCACTTGTCACCTTCACTGAAACCTCTTGAAGAATCTCCACAACACCTGTTTATCCTGAGATACCAATGTGTCATCAACCTCATCACTAGGTTTGTAGTGCTCCCCACCATCGAAACCGCCTATCGTAACATGTTATCCATTGGTCAAATGACCATCTCAATTCATTTTCCATATCACTTCACTTAAATATGTATAAATACACCCTCCAAAATCCAATACTGACTCTCATATCTGATTCTATATCGAATCAAATGAGTATTATAGCTACCCATGTACTAGGCCTATATAATACGACCATTCCTTGAAAGGTCCTGAATAAAACTTATAAGATCCCCATCATACCAAATATGATGCACCCAAATCATGGTACCAACTTCCCTTTATTTTCTAAGCACCTTCATCCCAAAAAACATCTTTACTACATTTTTCCACATGATTCACCCCCAAAATCATGCAAAGAAATGATTTCACCACCCGAACCATGTCATAGACTAATTATCACCCCTAAAACATGTCACAAACTGGGGTTCACCCCCTTGTAACATGTTTTGAATTACTGGTTCACTCCCTAGTCCACACGAATAAACTAGTCCACCACTTGAACCATGTCATGAATCATGAATCACATCATGAATCACATTAATATCAAACCAAAATCATCTCGATCCCAATTCCAACACCCCAAATTCATCCACTATCTAATTAGAATATTAAATCTAGTATTTACCTTAAGACTAGATAAAATCGGATTCACTTACTCATGTCAATCATCCAATAACCATTCTAGACACACCCACATTCCTACTAACATGGGCTCATTCCATCATGGATCATGATTTATCCACAACCACACATAATGGAAATACATTATTGTCTCACTCATTCTTGAGTGCTAACATAAAATATCAATTAGAACCCATTCCGAACTTATAAGAACACTATCCCTGAGGGTCACCACTCTCAATCAACCAATCGTACACTCCCCACCATATAAACTACCTATACTAATCCTTGAGTGAAAATTAATCAGGTTTATCTATAATCATATGTATTCAATTATTCCCAAGGAACACTCAAGAAATTCTTAGGCCTCAAGGACCATAGGAAACTTGTAAAAAATCATCGGTCCTTAGCACTCCCACAACCATCACCGATTTAAAATTCAACTGGTACCATGGATAAACAATGTGCCTAATCCCATTATAGTCAAACCCAAGGGTCACACACCCTCACTATGACCAAATTTCAAAACCCAACTCATGAATCCATGAGTCCCACATTGATAAAACTAGTATCACATGCCAAATTAGATGATCAATATAGAATCCTTCATTTTTATAACATAACTTCTCATTACATTTTACAAAACTGAGGATCTTTAAGGTTTAGTGTCTTGGAAACCAGGAACTTAATACACAAAACAAAAAAAAAACATTATTCTTAAACACTTGAAAGGATTATCCTTATGTTCATCCTAGGTTAATTACTGAATCTCATAACCTGGGTACATACATCAAAAGAAAGGGTGAGCAGAAGGCCCAGTAAGTGAAACAAGGGAAACATTTAACATGTGAACCTGAGATACATCAATAAAGTCATGAAAAGAACTTTAAGGTATGAGAATGAAATCATGAGGCATATCATAATAAAAATAACATTTTTCATAACTTGAAGATGTGGAGAAAACATTTAACAAATACAATCATTTCTATTTCACCAAGGTCCATCCCCAAGGTGTCAATAAAAATTACCAAGGTTATTCACCAAGGTATCAGTCTAAAAGGTCATCTCTAGAGATTAAGTCTTTACCCAAAGCATTGGAGCGCTATCAGGGAGAACCCTTAAATTTGCCTTTATTATCATGTGAGACACATATATCATCATCAATAATTTCATAAACAACCCATATAGCATAAAAAGGAATGGGTTTCATTTCATAATTATAACGTTTTAAAAACTGCTTTAAAGACATGATCTTTGTGTCACTTTAAAACCCACAGAAAAGGAAGGTGGGTATCATGTATGTAAATACCAGAATTTAAAATAGAAAAACATGGTATATATGTTAATAACCCTATATAAGAGAGAGATTTGAGTATTCACTTAATAAAATAAAAGAACTTTAGAAAAAGAGAGAGGCATTTTGAGACAGAAATTCTGCAGCATAAAGGCTATGTTACGAGGTTTTAGAAAACATTGAAAAGAGAGGGGACATGGGTCACCCACTCATAAATGATCCATAAAACAGTAGGGGAACATAATATAAAGGATTTAAGAACATGGTAATGAAATTTTAAAGACATACCATATGAAATGAAGAACATGAAAGGAAGACAAAAATAAGATTTCTCTTATGAAAATTCGGCAGCCTAACGACGTCACTTAAACTTCAACAAAAATGAATTGAGGAGATAAATTAGGGTATTTCATCATATGAACATAAAATATTAGTATGATATACTTATATATCATACCAAAACATAATAAAAAGGAACATGAAAGACTTGACATGAATATAGATCTTGAAAACGAGAAGGGAGAAAGAATCCCTTAAAAATTCGGTAGCCTAACGACGCCACTTAAAATTCAACAAAAATGAATTGAAAAGATAAAATAGGGTCTCTAATCATATGAAAATAATAGATCAGTATTATAGATTTAGATATCATACCCCAACATAATAAAAATGAACATGAAAGACTTGACATGAAAATAGATCTTGAAAACGAGAAGGGTGAAAGAATCCCTAAATAATTCGGCAGCGTAACGACGCCACTTTAACATTCTTAAAATGAAATGATGGGAGCAAGAGGGGGTATCTCATCATATGAACATGAAAAGGGAAGTAAGATGAATATAAAATAACATCATTCAACATAAGATCATGGAGCATAAAAGAAATGACATAAAAGAGATTACTTGAAAAGAAAGAGAGAGGTAGGATCCCTTACCTTAAAACATAACTCTTAAAACTCAAAGGTTGGGACCTTGAGGGATTGGGGGAACCTTGGGAGGACTCCTTGGGAGGTAATGAGACCAGAGCTTAGTTGGGGGAGAGTTGGGAGTCGAATTGATTAGAGGATGGCTTGGTATTTATAGGGAAAGTGAGGGGACAAGACATTAATGGCCAAGGGACACCTCATTGGTGGTTTTGAAAAAACCATGTGCTTGCCCATGGTATTTGCCCATGGTATTGGCCACATGGGACCCCCATACAAAAATTAATCACCTTTGGTCGGAAAACCCTTAAAATGTCTCATAAAATCATCATGACACAGTTATGATGTCATTAAACATACTGAAATCCTAAAACTGTATTTTTACTATTCATTGAAAATTCAACTTTCTCAAAAAAATCCCCAAAAATTACCTTGACATAATATCGATGCTATGAGTTCAAAAATGAAATCCATTTTATAAAAATAATTTTCTAAATATTTTTAATTTAATTTTTAATTAAAAAACACTATTCACCTGAAAAAACTAATACTTGACTAATAATTAATGAAACCGTTATTTAACCATTTTATTGAATCACATTACTTAATCAAGGTGCCTAGATTATATTAATACTTTCTTTAAGTGAGATTACTAATAAATTTGGTCACATTACTAATCCTAAGCATAAAATCACTATTCATAATTTACTATTCATCAAAAATTAAGTTGATCTTATTAGAATCTAAATTTCATACTGAACATAATTGTAGAAGACCATTTTGTGAAAAATCATTACACATTTTTAATTATTTAGGGTTTACATAAACATTTTTAAAATATACTTTCTCTAAAATTCATCAAAAATATGCATACTATATTTATCCGGACATTTGAAAATTCATAAACTTCATCATAGAAAGAAATCAAAATTTTTATTTAAAACAAAGGATTACACAAGGCAGTTAAGGTCTCCTTACATAGCCCCTTATCACACCAGTATAGGACCTAAGTGTAAGGTGTTCTAAGGTGAGAGAATCCGAGGGAGGTTCAGATAACATTGCACGAGTAGTAATTTCTATCAGTTTGAACTTCTCGCGAAGGTGACTCCGTTCTAGCTTTACACGATGAAGTTCGGCTTGGGTTTGGTCCAGAACAAAGCCCAGTGGTGCTACCTCCTTCCCAAGTTCCATTAGATGGGCTTCGATTGGCCCGAGACTACTAGATGAGGCCATCAAATCTCATTTCTATATTAATTAACCAAGGTCACTTGTATTTAGAGACAAAAGTTGTAACATTCAGTTTTCAACAGTCATACTGACTAACGGTCATATAATAGTCAAAACTCAACAGTATCATTTTTATTATACCAATGTTATCAAATGAAACAGTTTTGTTGAGTATAAAAAATAAAATAACACACAAAATTAGGAAACAAGATTTATTCAAAATTTTGGGTCGTTACAATCTTCCCCCCTTAAGAAATTGCGTCCTCGCAATTTTTAAAATTGGGTTTCGAAATTTCATTGAAAGTCCCACATCGGAAAAAGAGTCAGTAACACTATTACTTTAGAAGAAAGAAAATTAAGTACAAAGGCCACCTGAGTTAACCCATACTAGGATTACATGTAGGAAAACATGGATATGGAAGAAAAAAACAAAGGGTCAAGTTCTGAGGGAGAGTGATAGAAAACATGATTAGGAGAAAGTTAAAAATAAGAAAATCACAAACTTATGATGTGTATAAATGGTCTTTGATTACCCAGTAGGAAACGTTAACAAACAAAGTTTTTGTTTTACGTTCCTTTTCATAGTTTTGAGGAATTCATTTACTACATAGAATAAAAACATATGGAAATATACCTACCTTTCAGTAGAGTTTCATCCTTTAATAAGTTTCTACCAAAACTAATATTTTCTACAAACAATGAGCATTCAAAACTACTTGGTCTCATCAAAGCACAAGAATCATCTTATAGATAATCACATAATCCACCAAAGATTAACAATATATTTCTTCTATCTTTAAACATTATCCCAAAAAACAGAAAGGGTAAGATAAAACAACTCTTCCAAAATAAAGAACCCCAGAGGAAGGGAAACTACTTTAAATCTTCAAAGTTCCACAAGACTACCCAAAGTTCATCATTGACCATTCCATAAATAACTGTCCTTAAAATTCCTCAAAATAAACCAAACTAAGATTGAAACCCAAATACAAGAAGGATTTGATAACATAGTCTTCCAAGATAAATTTTATCGCTCATCTCCAAACAACATCAACCACTCCTAACATCTTATAACAAAAGTATCTGACCTAAACAGATTTTACCCAAGATAGGTTAATCATTTCCATAAGTAACCTATAATACCATAACTTTACCTTAAATTCATTGATTCTTCAAAATATAAGTCAACCTTTACTCCTCAAAAAAATACTGTAGTAATCTATTTACCTCGATCAAATAGGGTTCCCAAAATAGTGAACATCTTCCAAAATAATAATCATCTTTTAATCCCCTAATCATCTCTGTCATATTAATATAGAAATTTTCACATTTCCTATCACATTGGTTGTTGGGACATGTTCTTCCATTTCCCGCCATTAACTAAGAAAATAAAGTACAATTAGGGGCTTAAATACTTAGCCAATAATCATGAAAAGGAACTTAAATCATAGAAGGATAACTTATAGAAGAAAAGTATACCCTAACTTGTGATCCCCTAGGTTCCAATCTAGGTTATCCATGATCATATATTCTTATGTGAATCTTTATTTTTTTTTATCTTTGTTCCTTTAATAATGGTTCATACTAAGCTTATGAATTTACCAAAGCATATCCCCCGGGAGTCTCGTAACCAAGAGTGCAGCAAGACCCGTTGTCGTGTACCAGTTCCCGTTCGATTCTAGCTCAAAGTAGTGTTTTTGGGTTTTACCCCTATGTACATCTGTGCCAGATCCACCTCTACCAGCTCGTATCCAGACAGGGATGTATTTTCTTGGCAACCCCTTACTCAATACTCACCAAAATACCAGGAAGATTTCCTTTATTTAAAATTTTCTATAGGGTTTTTCCTAAAGTTTTCATATCCTAATTTCCACAAATAACTAAACCATCCTTTGATACCAACTATAGCATCCTGCCTTTTTATAACATAACTTCCCATTACATTTTACAAAACCGAGGATCTTTAAGGTTTAGTGTCTTGGAAACCAGGAACTTAATACATGAAACAAAAAAAAAACATTCTTCTTAAACACTTGAAAGGATTCTCCTTATTTTAATCCTAGGTTCATTACTGCATATCATAACTTGGGTACATACATCAAAAGAAAGGGTGAGCAGAAGGCCCAGTAAGGGAAACAAGGGATACATTTAACATGTGAACTTGAGATACATCAATAAAGTCACGAAAAGAACTTTAAGGTATGAGAATGAAATCATGAGGCATATCATAATAAAAATAACATTTTTCATAACTTGAAGATGTGGATAAAACATTTAACAAAGACAATCATTTCCGTTTCACCAAGGTCCATCCCCAAGGTGTCAATAAAAATTACCAAGGTTATTCACCAATGTATCAGTCAAAAAGGTCATCTCTAGAGATTAAGTCTTTACCCAATGCATTGGAGTGCTATCAGGGAGCACCCTTAAATTTGCCTTTATTATCATGTGAAACACATATATCATCATCAATCATTTCATAAACAACCCATATAACATAAAAGTAATGGGTTTCATTTCATAATCATAACGTTTTAAAAACTGCTTTAAAGACATGATCTTTGTGTCACTTTAAAACCCACAGAAAAGGAAGGTGGCTATCATGTATGTAAATCCCAGAATTTAAAATAGAACAACATGGTATATATGTGAATACCCCTATAGAAGAGATATATTTGAGTATTAAATTAATAAAATAAAATAACTTTAGAAAAAGAGAGAGACATTTTGAGACGGAAATTCTGCAGCATAAAGGCTATGTTATGAGGTTTTAGAAAACATTGAAAAGAGAGGGGACATGGGTCACCCACTCATAAATGATCCATAAAACAGTAGGGGAACAGAATATAAAGGATTTAAGAACATGGTAATAAAATTTTAAATACATACCATATGAAATGAAGAACATTAAAGGAAGACAAAAATAAGATTTCTCTTATGAAAATTCGACAGCCTAACGGCGTCACTTAAACTTCAAAAAAAATGAATTGACGAGATCAAATAGGGTATCTCATCATATGAACATAAAATATCAGTATGATATATTTAGAGATCATACCCCAACATAATAAAAAGGAATATGAAAGACTTGACATGAAAATAGATCTTGAAAACGAGAAGGGAGAAAGAATCCCTTAAAAATTCGGCAGCCTAACGACGCCACTTAAACTTCAATAACAATGAATTGACGAGATCAAATAGGGTCTCTCATCATATGAAAATAATATATAAGTATTATATATTTAGAGATAATACCCCAACATAATAAAAAAAACATGAAATACTTGACATGAAAATAGATCTTGAAAATGAGAAGGGTGAAAGAATCCCCAAACAATTCGGCAGCCTAACGACGCCACTTTAACATTATTAAAATGAAATGATGGGAGAAAGAGGGGGTATCTCATCATATGAAAATGAAAAGGTCAATAAGATGAATATAAAATAACATCCTTCAACATAAGATCATGAAGCATAAAAGAAATGACATAAAAGAGATTACTTGAAAAGAAAGAGAGAGGTCGGATCCCTTACCTTAAAATGTAACTCTTAAAACTCAAAGGTTGGGACCTTGAGGGATTAGGGGCACCTTGGGAGGACTCCTTGGGAGGTAATTAGACCATAGATTCGTTGGGGGAGAGTTTGGAGTCGAATGGATGAAAGTATGGCTTGGTATTTATAGGGAAAGTGAGGGGACAAGGCATTAATGGCCAAGGGACACCTCATTGGTGGTTTTGGAAAAACCATGGGCTTGCCCATGGTATTTGACCATGGTATTGTCCACATGGGTCCCCCATACAATAATTCATCACCTTTGGTCTTCCAACCATTAAAATATATCCTGAAATTATCATGACACAGTTATGATGTCATTAAACATACTGAAACCCTAAAACTGTATTTTTACTATTCACTGAAAATTCAACTTTCTCAGAAAAATCCCCAAAAATTACCTTAACATAATATCGATGCTTTGTTTTCAAAAATGAAATCCATTTTATAAAAATAATTTTCTAAATATTTTTAATTTAATTTTTAATTAAAAAACACTATTCACCCGAAAAAACTAATACTTGACTAATAATTAATGAAACCGTTATTTAACCATTCTATTGAATCACATTACTTAATCAAGGTGCCTAGATTATATTAATACTTTATTTAAGTGAGATTACTAATCCATTTGGTCACATTACTAATCCTAAGCATAAAATCACTATTCATAATTTACTATTCATCAAAAATTAAGTTGATCTTATTAGACTCTAAATTTCGTACTGAACATAATTGCAGAAGACCATTTTTTGAAAATCATTACACATTTTTAATTATGTAGGGTTTACATAAAAATTTTTAAAATATACTTTCTCTAAAATTCATAAAAAATATGCATACTATATTTATCCAGACATTTGAAAATTTATAAACTTCATCATAGAATGAAATCAAAATTTTTATTTAAAACAAAGGATTACACAAGGCAGTTACGGTCTCCTTACATAGCCCCTTATCACACCAGCATAGGACCTAAGTGTATGGTGTGCTAAGGTGAGAGGATCTCAGGAGGCTCAGATAACATTGCACGAGTAGTAATTTCTATCAGTTTGAACTTCTCACGAAGGCGATTCTGTTCTAGCTTTACAAGATGAAGTTCAACTTGGGTTTGGTCCAGAGAAAAGCCCAGTGGTGCTACCTCCTTCCCAAGTTCCGTTAGATGGGATTCGATTGGCCCGAGACTACTAGATGGGGCCATCAAATCTCCTTTCTATATTAATTAACCAAGGTCACTTGTATTTAGAGACAAAAGTTGCAACATTCAGTTTTCAATGGTCATACTGACTAACGGTCATATAATAGTCAAAACCCAACAATCTCATTTTTATTATACTCATGTTATCAAAAGAAACAGTTTTTTTGAGTATGAAAAATAAAATAACACACAAAATTAGGAAACAAGATTTATTCAAAATTTCGGGTTGTTACAATCAAGATCATGCATGTCATTTTCATATGACCCAAGTTCCCTTGCACTCATCTTCAAAATCATACACTTTACCTGTGCCATGATTTATCACACAACCACACACTAGCAGGCATTGTTCCAAAACCATGAGCATCTTCCATTCTCTCACCATATACTAAAACATATCTATCATAATAATGCCAGGTACCCAAATGGTCTTGCCCCTCGAAGTCAGTATCAATACCATGGTGCTATAAGCACCTCACACACCAAGGAACTATTCTCTAAAACCCAAGGCATAACAATTTCCATACTATCAAATTGATTACACCCCCATACATCAATATCAAACCAAGGCAACTACCCATTCCTTTCCACCTTTAAGTCACACGCATTCCCAGGATAACCCCTCTCATAGGGCACCCTTACACATAGCTAGGCACTAACTCATGAAACACTGAGCCACATCTCTAAGGTCCCTAGGTATCCCACTTATCCCTATATCCAGGTCTCCCAAAACCATAAACCATAGGGTATCAATTGCGCTCCTGTATCAAATACCACCCATCATATAACATTCCAAACACCATCTCTAGGGTATTATATACACATATATTAGGTACTATGTACCAAATTATCAGCCTATTAGGGAACCAATTCTCATCAAGAATCCACCTATGAGATCGATACCTCAATAACCCCAAAATAATTTTCAACACTTCCATAACTAACGACATCATCATAGATGATCCATACCAAAGAAACACAAACACAAGGTTCAATAATATTGAATTCCATTAAAATCTATATGAGAAAACACAATATGGGTTATTACTATAAATTCAAACAACTAAACCTAGGGAACCCACCATATATAAGAATCTTCACATCATACTACTCCCTATGGGATATAGTCTCATCATATAGGAACACACATACAACCAATAATTTTAACGACTCAGTTTTTTCATGTATTATTTTTGGAAATTGTATGGATTATTTTAGAGACAATAAACTGAGATGATGCATGATTCTAAGGCCTGGTGTGCCCAAAATAAATGTTTGAAATATATTAAAAAATATTAAATAGCACGCAAGTAATGACCCAAAGTTTCATTAATGGAAAATCCCTCTTGATCCAGTTAATTGTCTCTTCATAAAAAAAATGTTTTTATAAGATGTCAACTTCTTTGGTTTTATGTTAAGAATTTTGACCATTGTTAATATAGACGTTGAATAGTGATCACATGATTAGTATAAATATAAGGCTTTAACGAACCCAATTTTTACTCAGACAAAGGAAGCGATGGCCTCATCCAGTAGAATCGCCCCATACGAAGCCCATTTGTCGGAGATCAGAAAAGAGGTGGCGTCTTTGGGATTCGCCCTTGACCAATCCCAAGATGAGCTTCATTATGTCAAGCTCAAATGTGACCATCTACGGGAAAAGTGGAAGTTGATTGAAATTACCACTCGAGCGATGTTATCCGAGCCGCCCCAAGAGTCTGTCACCATCGCACACCTTACCCTTAGGTCTTATGCGGCTGTTTTAAGGGGTTATGTAACAAATAAGTAGTACTATGTTCATGTACATTATTTTTTTTGTATATAATAATGAATATAATTTCTAGTCATTTTTGATACATTGTAAACAGTTTTTAAAGTACAAATGGTGTTTTAGTTATTATTTAATTAAGAATTCAATTTTATTAAATTAAGGGATTTTTGAATTAAATAACATTTTAATAAAATATTATTATTTAATATTAAATTAATTTTTATTAAATATAAATGATCTTATAATTTTATGAATGCAATTAAAATTTTTATTAAGGTTTGGAAGCCATTTCTGTCAAATCCCGCGAATTTTCGATAAATGTTAGTTTTTATTTTAAAAGTGAAAATTAACATATTTAGAATTTTTTTAGATAAAATAAATGTCATTTATGGAATCAGGACATCAAAATTATCCAATGGTGAATTTTTCATAATTTTCTGAGACAGTCAAATTTTTGGGTAAAAATTAAATACCATTTAAATATATAATGTGTTTTATGACATCATAATGACTCAATGGCGATGTAATAAAATACCAAAATCCTTATGTTCGGCCAATATATGTTTTATCATTAAAATAATGAGGTTTTGGGTTTGTTTTACTTACTTTTCAAAGCATTAATGAACCCCTCAAGACATATTCAACACTTTGCCTTTTTAAATTAATTTCCATGAGGGTGTGACTCACCTCCACATTAGAAAACCTAATATTTTAATAAGTTCGGACCTTGGACTTGTAAAATATTGTTTTCCTCTTTCATTTTCCAGAAACCATGGGCAAAAACCATGGGATGGTTTGTGGTTTGTATTAGTTTAATATAAGGGGTCCCAAACCAAAATAATAAAGAATTCTCTCACCTTTCCTATATAAACCAGCCCAAGCTCCCACTTCCTCCTCACTAAAATCCTTTGGAGTTCGTCCAACCTCTTCCCTACTCTCTCTATAATCCTCCCAAGGTTCCCCAAGCTCCCAAGAAGCCTCTCACAAGCCTCTCTCTAGCCTTTGGAAGCACACTTCCAAGTAAGGGTTTTTTCTTCCTTTCTCATTTTTGTCAATTTTCTTTAAGTTGTATTGCCCTTTTAATTCAAATTATGAATGTTGGGGTATGGTTTAGAACCTCCCCCATACTTCCCTCTTATTGTTTTAATGAATGGAGACCCATTTCTCTCTCATTAAATGCCTCCCATGTACACCCGTTACTATGCCGAAATTCCGAAAGGAACTTCTCTCTCTTCTTTTACATTCAAGCAATACTTTTGTATCATGAATCTAAATTCCTTTTCAATTGTTGGGACATGTATCTATATGACCTACTTACTGTCCATTACATGTAAATATGATGAGGAACCCATTTCTCTCTCATCAACCATTTTTATGAATTCTTATGTCACGCCGTTACGCTGCCGAAATCGCACCGATTTTCGAAGCCAATGTCATTGTGTAGTGAATACCATGCCCATTTATCCATCAAGGGTATTCAAATTTATGCACGTTTACTTATTGATTTTAAAGTTTCATGTATGAATTCCACATTCCTTTATCGTTTAATAAATGATTATGTTTTATGAATCCATGTTTTATGATCCATGTGGCACACTTATGCATGAAATGAAATGTTTAAGAAGGGTGCGCCCTTATAGCGCTCCAATGCATTGGGTAAAGTATAGTATCATGATAAATCATGTGCAATGAGTGTTGACTCATTCTAATTCAAGTGCAACGAGGTTTTACTCGTGCTTCATGTGCAATGAGGGTTTACTCATGCTTCATGTGCAATGATCCTTGGCTCATGCTAATTTAATGTTAAGTGTTGTTTCCACATTTCCATGTTATGATTATCATGCTTTATCATGCCTTTATGTTCACGTTTATTTTATGCTCTATTGGTATGCCTATTGTCTAGCATGTATTGTACTCTTCATGTTATTCCATGTGTACTCCCTTACTGGGCTTTATAGCTCACCCTTTTCTTATGCATGTCCTCAGGTTATCCCATGCAATGCTAAGTACGAGGGAATGTAGTGGTCATGTAAAGGAAGTTTTCAATAAAGATGTTTTATTTCATGTTTTATGTTTTTATGTAATGATCCTAATCCCCAAAGACACTAAACCTCTCGATCTTCTTTGTTGTATCAATTGAAGTTTTATGTAATAAAGCATGTTTAAGTTGTAATAAAAAGCAGGGTTGTCATAACGCATGCACAATTTTTTGGAAAACATAGAATAACTTCTTAACGAGTGACCAAATAAAAAATATGAGGTCACTATTGAGTTTAGAATATGAGATTTACCTTAGGAATGAATTAACCTTAGTTTACATGGGTCTTTTGTGGAAAATCCGTCGTGGGTGTAAAATGAATAAAACTAATTAAATAATTTTTTTAACGATGTTGAGACATAACTTCACCCTTTAAATACAAACTTATGGAAAATTAAAAGTGTTTGATGCATAATCCTATCAATTGATGAGATCCATTGGATCCATTGGAGGAGATATCGTTGGAAGATGGCAACCAGATTAGAGATCAATAAACGGTGTGGGATAGGATCAAAAGATCTCACCAACAAACACAATATAGCTTCATTATTCATCAGTGATTGATCCGAATCAAGGTAGGTTTGTTGTTTGATTTGTTTCCTTTACCCATTCTTGATTCCTATGATTAACATAGATTAATCAACCAATGTATTGATCCATGGATCATGCGTATTTGAATTATGGGTTTATTACAAGGTGATTTTTAGATAATTACTTTGAATTGATGACTTCTTTGTTGTTATTCTCACAAAAATGAATCAATATTGAAATGATCACCGATTAAGGTTTATTTCTCTCTTTTATTTTTGTGATTTTATCCCTCGGTTCTTCGTTCACCCATAAATGTTCTTTATATGGATCAGGGTTCAACATATCGTGATAAATTGATCACTATGCACCTATTTCTTGGCTCAACGATCTAAAATCGTAGATCTAGGATCGGAATGACATGATAGTGGTGAAAATGGAGATGTTAGCGAATCAGATGATGTAGGTATCCTATTTTTGTGTTCTTTGGCACACAAATAAGAATAGAGAATAATCCCATTTCTGAGTGGATCAAAGGATATAAATTTGTTGATCGGTGATGGCTAGGTTTATTGGGGCCTAATTTATAAATTTTTGGGTTAGGTGCGGTCGGATTGGAGGTTGGACCAATGGGGAATTCATGCATATTGTAGATCCGAAATTCTAGAAAATCTAGATCCACATGGAATGTAATTATGGATTACACAACGTGTGGGTCCCTCCTATATGTGGATAGGGTTTTGGAGAAATTTAAGTATCACATGGAATGCGACCCTTGTCACATGTTGTGTGGTCTCTCCTTGGTGAACTCGACATATATCACGAAGGTACACAGACACGGGGTGGACTACATGGGAAGCCTACACGCTATGTACTCCCCCACATAGACACGGGCTAGACCGAGTACATGGGATAATCCATGTATTGGTACATGGGAACATGTACATGAGCTGAATCCATGTACTAGAACATGGATAAACTACACGGTCAACCTACACACCATGTACTTATACACGAACATGGGCAAAAGACATGGAATATTTACATGGGTAGAACCCAGGATCAAGGGACATGACGTGTGACCCCTAATACACACCGTGTAACTTTTTAAACATGTATTAGAGCCCTTATACTCCATATATTGGACAAGTTTCATTAGGTTGTGTTCCCCTTATCCTTTCCCTGAGGGTTGGTATAGAATCGTCTCCTACTCTTAGGAATAAAATACCTTCAGCAGGACTTCTAGGATAGAGTCATTGGAATCCCTTTGAGAGTCCTGAAGTGAGATCCTCTATTCATCTTTATTTTCTAGGTGGAATTATTGGTATCATCATGAATAACACTATGCGAGCATCGATCCTCTACTTAGAGGGTTAATCAAGATTGATTAGTAGGTATCACCCCATGACATTGGGAGTGATCCTCATTTGTGTATCATATTATATTTAGACCTTTAGCATGTACTTTCTCCTGATGAGACCCGATGAGAACTACCTGTAACACCCCAAGATTTCATAGTACATTATATCTTCAAAGTAATTCAATAACTTGCACTAAATGCAACATCGAGTTCGAGCGCACCATGACTTACCAAAATAGCTGTTCAAAAAGCAGTTATAAATAGTATTAACTGAATTTTGAATTTTATATACTCTATATAATTTTTTAATCTTTATTATGTGTTTCTTAGACATAATATAATAATAAATTCATTTTTTTCAGATAAAAGAAGTATTTTTCAAAAAATGCAATTTTAGCACCTTTTAACAGTAAACCCTTTTTAAAACAAATATTTGACACTTTTATATATTTAATTTAATAAAATTCAATTCTTCTTTAGAAGCGGGATATAAAAATGTATTTTGGATAAATTTTTGGTACTTTTATGATAACTTTCATATTTTGATGAATAGTGAAAAATACAAAATTTTAATTGAAAACAACTTTTTTAATAGAAATAATTTAGTGTTAAATTATGAATTTGAATGGTTTGGAAGTATAATTAGATTATATTTTTATCATTTAATACAATTTAGGTAATTATAAGTAATTTCACATTTAAATTTGAAATAAACACATGTCAATCTTTTGATAGTTTTTACTTTTTAAAAACTTGAATTTTGGTTTTGACAACGAGAATTAGTTTTAAATTAATTAATGAAACTTCTATGTTTTGAATTTGTTAAAATATAATTCATTTCTGAATTTTGAATATCAAAATTATCTTAGGGTAAATTTTTGGTATTTTTCTGAAAACTTTCAATTTTTGATGAATAGTGAAGAACACTGTGTTATTGTTTAAAACCAAATTTTTATTTAAATATTTATTTATTTTATTTAAATTTATTTTAAGTAAAAATAGATATATAATACCTATATAAGTTCAATGTAATTTATTGGAGTCATTTTATTATAAAATTATATGTATACAATTTTATTGGGCTTTTTAACGTCTTTTACCCACCTTCTAGGCAAATTTGTAAATTTACATAAAACGCAATTTTACCGCTTTTGTGAATTGAATTTAAAAAATCTAAGAGGCATGGTTGACATCAGTAAGTAAAATGTGGTTCAATAAGATGAAAATATTTTTTGGTGAATAGTAACTTTTGACTTTTATTTACCATGGTTAAAAGTAAATAGGGCAATTAAAGGTAAAAATGATATTATAAGTACCCTAACACATGTACTAATTCTATTGGATAAGTTTATTTTGACCAAAAACAACCTTAAGAATAAAATATTATCCTTTTGGTCCACTTGAATTAGATTAGGACATTTATTATTATTTTATTTAAAGAAGAGTTAAAAGTTTTAAATTCAAAGTTTAATAACTAAACCATTTTTAATATAGGGCTATACATAATATAAATTAGACTATAAATATTCATTAGAAATATAAAATTATTTCCTATATAATGGTATTTTATTTATAATTTTTATAGATTAAAAACTTAAATTTATTTATGACACAATGATGATGCAGTAATTACTTTATCAATGAAAGATTAAAATAATTGATATTATAAATATAAAAATAAGTGTAAATTGAAGCTTTTTATGAAATAAAAGCATTTTATAGGTTAATATGATATTTTAGGGTTGATTAAATATTTTTTTTGAAGCGATAAAGTTGTTATGACTTTAACAAAAACAAAATACCAAATAGTGTCAAAATTGACATAAATGAGTTTTTAAAACAAATACTATATTATTAATTTATATAATATTTATAAAAATACAAGTTTCAACCAAAGTACTTAGATAAGGTTAGATATATCAATAATTAACCACTTAGGGTTCTCTTGGCTTTTTATAGTAAGTTTATTAACCATTTATTATAATAATACAAGAGGACATGGTAAAAGTTAAACTATTTAACTAAGAGTTAAATCTAAAAGATAGGGTTAATTTGGTAAACTAAACTTGTCTAAAACCTATTGGTTGAGATTATTTCGACCCATAACCACCTTATATTTTAAATAAATCAATTTTTATACATTTGAAACCAAAAATGATTTTATAATAAAATAATATTTCAAACTTTTCCTAAAGTGACCCTCACCTCTCTTATAAAAGGGTACTTCCCCTTATCTCAAAATCACATCTCCAAAGCCATTTGGATCGGACAAAACCTGCCCAAATATCTTCCCAACTTACCTCACTTCAACCTAGAGGCCTTCCCTTGAGAAGAAAGCCAACCTAAGAACCCCTTTTTGTTCAAATCAAAAGGAAACACCCAAAGAAGAGGTAATTATTTTATCACATCTTTTAAAGTTCTTTTCTTATTCCACTTTATCTTTATTTGTTATTTCCATACCAAAATAATAAATCAATTACCTTATATATACTGTGATGTTATTATAAATATGGTACAACCATACTCATTATTCTATCCATCCTATGAATGATAATGTCACCATGCGTGCATATGTACGACTTACTGTCTCCACGCTGTGGTGTAACTTGTTATTCAACACTATGTTATTTGGATGGATATAATGATGAGTAATATGTATATAAATAATGAAAATAACATGGTAATTTCTCTTTACTATTAATATACCATCCATTTCCACACCTTTTAATCATTAAGGAAATGATATCATCGCTCGTGTGTACGTATGACTTACCGTCTCCACGATATGATGAGATTCATTTCTAGGTTCACCATTCAAGGATGATTTTAAAAATATATATTATTAATAAGTATGTAATATATGAAATAATAATGCTACTGGATATATATATATATATATATATATATATATATGTAGTTACATATATCTTAATCACTTACTTCCGTTCAATACGATATGAAAACGAAAGCATCGTTTATGCGTACGTACGACCTACCGTCTCCATAAATAATGTTTTCCATTTCATATATCTATATATTATACATATTTATATCCTAAATATATATGATATATAAATGATGTTTTATATTATGGAAGTATTTAAATCCTGATCTAAATGATACGAACAAGAATAACAAGTTAAAACACATACAATAAAGAAAGCGATTATTACCCGAAATGTTAATTTAACATGTAAATAATTATTAAATGGGTAGTATAAAGTCATAAATGAATCATATATAATATAATGAATATGAATATGGTTCTGTTATAATTTAATAACATACTATGGTCATTATACCAGAGGTTAAACGTACCTTCGACCAAAGGAAAGTGCAAGGTAAGGGTTAATTCCTAAATCTCATTATTATCTGAGATTGTTTAGGGAAATATTTATTATCCTTGTCCATGTTTCATAAAATAAATTTAAAAATGATTATTTTAAGGTAATATTTAACTAAAACATCATTTTAAATGTTTTAAATATTTATTCTTCTAAATCTTTTTCATTAATGTCCATGTTTTCAAAATGGTTTTAAGGATTTATTTATATGGACATAGTTGTTTTAAAATATTAATTACTTTAAAAAGTTTCAAAGTGTTATGGGACACTTTGATTCAAAAATATCTTTTAAATGACTTCCTTTATAAATGTGTGACTTTTAAATGATTTCACAAAAATGGATATTTCTCTCAAAAAGTTTTACTGATCATTTTCCACTATATCAGCATCCTTTACTGGATATTATTCTTGATTAAGGTTGATTTATTATAATAACATCTTCCATATTGTATTGAATGAGTTATGATATGTTTTACTATGGATGCGCTATTTTTATACCCTTTATGGTTTATAGTTGAAGTATTGGAATTTCGTATGCTAGTTTTAATACGAATGTTTATGATATGTTTCAACATTTTCATATGAGGAATACAGTGGACTTAGTAAGTGATGAGTGGAGCCCTCAACAGCTCCTCGATGCACTGATAGGTCTAATGAGACAAACTAGTGCCTTTGCACAAGCCCTTGTTTTTTTTATTTGTAGTCTTAGCACGAGGCCTTGACTATGTGGAAATGATGTTCAACGTTAGACATTCCCTCATTATGAAATTAACTATTACATGTGATTATTAGACTAGTATAATATCAATGTACATGTTTATATGGTAATGTTTGATTGATTTTCTCCATATTATGTTCAAGTTTATGTTTAAAAGATTTTTGTTTTTATTACACATCTTGCCTTAAAAGTTCATAGCTTCTGCTAAATTATTTACCTTTACTGAGCATCTTAGCTCACCCCTTTCTTATATTTTGTTTTCCTAAGATTCCAAGAAGTGTATTATGTTTGATATGGAGGGTTAAGCTAGGGGAATAATGGAATTATCTATATATTATTTATGTTGTGTTTTATGTTTGAATGTGTAATGTTACGTTCATGTATGTAATCTATTTTCCAAGACTGCTAAACTGATCGGTCCTTCAGGACTTGATTTATTGTAATCATGCCAATGTATTAAAATAATGCATCAACTTGGGGTAACTTGGGTCGGGGCATTATAGTTGGTATCAGAAGAAGTTTATTACAAACCTTGGAAACTAGATTTATAAAAAATCTTATTAGAGAACATTACCCAAAGATAGAATTTGAGGATTAATATAGAATAACTTCCTAGAATTTTGGTAATGTATAGATTTTGTGTATTTTCCAAGTAATACATCCCTGTCTAGATATGAGTAGGTAGAGGTGGCTCTGGTACAGATGTACCTAGGAGTGAAAACTCTGGAAAGGAATTTCGGGCTTGACCCGGGGTATCCTGGTACACGACAACAGGTATTACTGCACCATTGTTTATGACACTCCTAAGGGATATACTTAGGATAATTAATATTTTCTTTACAATCCATTATGAAGGATTTAGGAGTAAATAATTCCTAAAAGAAAACATTTTATTATTATAGATTATATGAATAATATTTTCAATTTACGTTAGGTATTTTACAAGTTTGGAATTATTCATTGCGATTCATAAACTAACATAGTGTATGCCATTGTTTAGAAATGGCGCCCAGTAGAAGGAATAAGAACTCCAGCAATACACATGATCCAAAGAGTAAGAAGGATCATATCTTTCATATTATTAATCCAACATTTAGAAGGGAAATAGTATCCCACGTATTATCATCATATGAAGAAATAATATAATGTGTTAATAAGATAAGTAAAGAATTATCTGAATCCTATGGCTTTGAAGGGAAGCAAGAGAAGAAAAGGATGGTAGAGAGAAAGATAGATAAAGGGAAGAGGGGAAAGAAGGATTTTCCCATATGTGATAACTGTGGAAAGAATCACCTTGGTAAATTCTTGAAGGGAATGATAGTTTTTATAAGTGTGGAGAAAAAGGACACCAAGTATGTGATTTCAAGGGTAACAAAAAGGTTTCAAATGTGTAATATTTAATCTGCAAGGAGTTGGGACACTACGCGAATCAATGTCCAAATCATCTGAGTATGCCCCAAATGATGCTATTGGATAATAATAAAGTTATGATACCACTACAGATGAAGAGGAATGACTAGTGTTCTTATGTTGATATTAAATAATTATGTCATTTTAGTGTTGTATCAATGATGTACTGGTTATAATAATTATGGAGTATATAAATATTGTACTATAGTACTATTTCATTAAGGATTTGAGATTGTGTGGTACCAATACAAGTGACTCAATAGTAAGTTAAAATTTTTGGAAAATACATGGTTAAAGGAAATATAAACTTTAATATGGTCCTAATACTGAGGTAGTAATTTTGTAATAAGATATGATTGGGTTGGATAAATTATATTAAATATTATTGACTACTTTGTAACTAATTAATTGTTTGTTTATTCCATTATTGTTGGAGTTTATAATTATTTTTGGATATAAGAAGTATATCTAGTATTATATAAGGAATAAGGGAGAATGATTGTAATCAATAAGGTTTTATGATAATTCAGGGTGTTACTGTGTTTTAAAAGAATACACGATGAAGGT
Source organism: Viscum album (assembly GCA_963277665.1). Lineage (NCBI taxonomy): Eukaryota > Viridiplantae > Streptophyta > Magnoliopsida > Santalales > Viscaceae > Viscum > Viscum album. The sequence continues at coordinate 572,655,022 of OY728166.1, read as the reverse complement.
ATTCACATGTTATTATGTGGCAAAAAAGATCTTCATTGTGTTTACCTTCCTTATAAATTCTGGACTGTGAGTTTGGACAGAAGTATTTTGGATAAGTATAAAGGTTGTAATGGATTAAGTTTGAAATTGGATACTATTGTTAAGGTTAAATCATTTCTTAAGATTATTTTTGGATTGTTATAAAAAGAAAAACCCGGAGGTCGGGCGACAACCCGTCACGTCCAGCAAGGCCACAATACTTAAACCCGCAACCGAAGGACGACAAGGGTGCATCACCTACCACTGGACTATGTGATTTCCTGGTTTGTATAATGTAGTTTTTTAAATATTCTAACAAATAAATTATAAATTCATTATTTTTGGAACCCTATACGATTAGGATAAATAGAATATTTTTGAATTCTATTATCTTTTAGAGTGAAATATGAGTTTGTGGTAGGAATTAATTGAAGGATGAAACTCTACTTATCAAGTATTTTTTCCCTCTTATTATATGAATAAATAAATTATTAAATTTTAGGGAAGGGATCTCAAAACCAAAAATATGTTATCATAATACCTTATGTTTTGTTGAACTGGTGATATTTTAAATCATCATAAATTGATGGCCTTAAGGCCCTCAATTTTACACTTGTTTGTAATTTATGACCTCAACCACACCCTATAAATTTTAATTTTTTGCCTCAAATTATGTGGCTCTAATTTCTACCAATGTTCTCTCAATTGAGATCATAATTTTGTGGTTAACTTTTCATTTCCATTTCCCTCTTATTAAGACTAAATTTTATTAACCCAATTTACGATGTGGGTTTTCCGAAAAGGTATTTTTCAATTTTTAACCTTTTATTTTCAAATAACAATTTAAAATTGTGAGGAAACAATTTATTGAATGAGGGAATAATGTAACACCCTAAGATTTCATAGTACATTATCTCTTCAAAGTAATTAAATAACTTGCGCAACACGCAACACTGAGTTCGAGCGCACCATTACTTACCAAACTAGCCGTTAAAAAAGAGGTTATGAATTTTATTAACTGAATTTTGAATTTTATATACTCAATATATTTTTGGAATCCATATTATGTGTTTATTGGACATAATATAAGAACAAAATCCTTTTTTTTTTCAGATAAAAGAAGTATTTTTCAAAAAATACAATTTTACCGCCTTTTAATGGTGAACCCTTTTTAAAACAAATATTTGACACTTTTATATTTTTAATTTAATGAAATTAAATTCTTCTTTAGAAGAGGGATATAAAAATTTAGTTAGTATAAATTGTTGGTACTTTTCTGACTACTTTCATATTTCGATGAATAGTGAAAAATACTAAATTTTAATTAAAAACAACTTTTTTAATAGAAATAACTTATAGTGTTTAATTATGAATTCAAATGGTTTGGAAGTATAATTAGATTATATTTTTATAATTTAACACAATTTAGGTTATTATAAGTAATTTTACATTTAAATTTAACATAAACACATATCAATCTTTTGATAGTTTTTACTTTTTAAAAACCCGCGTTTTGGTTTTGACAACGAGAATTAATTTTAAATTAATTAATGAAACTTCTATGTTTTGAATTTGTTAAAATAGAATTCATTTTTGAATTTTTAATATCAAAATTATCTTAGGGTGATTTTTTTGTATTTTTTTGAAAACTTTTAATTTTTGATAAATAGTGAAAACACCGCGTTATTGTTTAAAACTGACTTTTTATTTAAATAATTATTTATTTTATTTAAATTTATTTTAAGTCAAAATAGATATATAATACCTATATAAGTTCAATGTAATTAATTGGAATCATTTTTTAATAAAATTAGATGTATAAAATTTCATTGAACTTTTTAACGTCTTTTACCCACCTTCTAGGCAAATTTGCAAATTTGCATAAAACATAATTTTACCGCTTCTGTGAATTGAATTTTAAAAATATGAGATATACGTCTTACATCAGTAAGTAAAATGTGGTTCAATAAGATAAAAATAATTTTTTTGATGAATAGTAATTTTTGACTTTTATTTACCACAGTTAAAACTAAATAGGGTAATTAAAGGTAAAAATGATATTATAATTAACCTAACACATGTCCTAATTCTATTGGATAAGTGTATTTAGACCAAAAAAAACCTTAGGAATAAGATATTATTCTTTTGGTCCACTTGGATTAGATTAGGACATTTATTATTGTTTTATTTAAAGAAGAGTTAAAAGTGTTAAATTCAAAGTTTAATAACTAAAACATTTTTAATATAGAGTTATACATAAGATAAATTCAACTATAAATATTCATTAGAAAGATAAAATTATTTCCTACATAATGGTATTTTATTTATAATTTTTAGATATTAAATAATTAAATTTATTTATGACACAATGATGATGCAATAATTACTTTATCAATGAAAGATTAAAATAATTGATATTATAAATATAAACATAAAAGTAAATTGAGGCTTTTTATGCCATCCACGAATTTTATAGGTTAATATGAAATTTTATGGTTGATTAATTCTTTTTTTGAAATGATAAAGTTGTTATGACTTTAACAAAAACAAAATACCAAATAGTGTCAAAATTGACATAAATGAGTTTTTAAAACAAATACTATATTTTTAATTGATATAATATTTATAAAAATATAAGGTTTAGAAAAAGTAATTTGATAAGGTTAAATATATCAATAATGAACCACTTAGGGTTCTCTTGGATTTTTATAGTAAGTTTAATAACCATTCATTATAATAATACAAGAGGACATGGTAAAATTTAAACTATTTAACTAAGAGTTAAATATAAAAGATAGGGTTAATATGGTGACCTAAACCTATCTAAAACCTATTAGTTGAGAGTATTTCTACCCATACCCACCTTATATTTGAAATAAATCAAATTTTATCCATTAGAAACCGAAAATTATTATATAATAAAATAATATTTCAAACTTTTCCTAAAGTGACCATCACCTCTCTTATAAAACGGTACTTCCCCTTCTCTCAAAATCACATCTCCAAAGCCATTTTTCTTGGACAACCGCTACCCAAATATCCTACCAAATTCCCTCAGTTAAACCTAGAGGCCTTACCTTGAGAATAAATCCAACCTAAGGAGCCCTTTTTTTCAAATCAAAATGAAACACCCAAAGAAGAGGTAATTATTTGATCACCTCTTTCAAAGTTATTTTATTCTTCCACTTTATATTTATTTGTTATTTCCATAAAAAAATAATAACTATAGTACCTTCTAAATACTGAGATTTTATGATAAATATGGTACAACTATAATCATTATCCTATCCATCCTATGAATGATAATGTCACCATGCGTGCGTACGTACAACTTACTGTCTCCATGCCATGGTGTAATCTGTTATTCAACACTATGTTATTTGGATGGATATAATGATGAGTAATATATATATAAATAATTAAAATAACACAGTAATTTATCTTTAAAATTAATATACCATCAAATTCCACACCTTTTAATTATTAAGGAAATGATATCATTGCTCGTGTGTATGTACGGCTTACCGTCTCCCCGACGCGATGATATTCATTTCTAGGTTCACCATTCAATGATGATTATAAAAATATATATTATTAATAAGTATTTAATCTATGAAATAATAATTCTACTAGATATATATATATATATTTCTGTATTTATGTACTTACATATATCTTATTCACTTACTACCGTTCAATACGATATGAAAACGGAAACATCGTTTATGCGTACATACGACCTACCGTCTCCATAAACGGTGTTTTCCATTTCATATATATATCTATTATACATATTTATATTCTAAATATATATGATATATTAATCATGTTTTATATTTTTTAAGTATTTAAATCATGATTTAAATGATACGAACAAGAATAACAAGTTAAAACACGTCTAATAAAGGAAGCGATTATTACCCGAAATGTTAATTTAACATAGAAATAATTATTAAATGGGTAGTATAAAGCCATAAATGAATCATGTATAATATAATTAATATTAATATGGTTCTAGTATAATTTAATAACATACTATGGTCATTATATAGGAGGTTAAAAGTACCCACGACCAAAGGAAAGTGCAAGGTAAGGGTTAATTCCTCAATCTCATTATTATCCAAGATTGTTTATGTGTAAGTATTATCTGGGACATAATTATTATCCATGTCCATGTTTCATAGAATACATTTTAAAATGATTATTTTAATGTAATATTTAACTAAAGCATCATTTTAAATGTTTTAAATATTTATTCTTCTAAATATTTATCATTAATATCCATGTTTTCAAAATGGTTTTAAGGATTTATTTATATGGACATAATTGTTTTAAAATTTTAATTCCTTTCGAAAGTTTAAAATTGGTATGAGACACTTTGATTAAAAAATATCTTTTAAATGACTTACTTTATAAATGTTTTACTTTTAAATGTTTTCACAAAAAGGGATATTTCTCTCAAAAAGTTTTACTGATCATTTTCAACTATGTCAGCATCCTTTACTGGATATTATTCTTGATTAAGGTTGATTTATTATAATAAAATCTTCCATATTGTATTGAATGGGTTATGATATGTTTGATTGTGGATGTTATATTTTTATACCCTTCATGGTTTATAGTTGAAGTATTGACATTTCGTATGCTAGTTTTAATATGAATGTTTATGATATGTTTCAAAATTTTCATATGAGGAATGGAATGGACTTAGTAAGTGATGGGTGGAGCCCGTTATAGCTCCTTGATGCATTGATAGGTCTCATGAGACAAAATAGTGTCATGGCACAATGCCTTGACAAAAAGTTTATTTGTAGTCTTGGCATGAGGCCTTGATTACGTGGTAATGATGTCCGACATTAGACATTCCCTCATTATGAAATTAATTATTACATGTCATTATTTGACTAGTTGAATATCCATGTGCATGTTTATATGGTAATGTTTGATTTATTTTCTCCATCTTATGTTCATGTTTATTTTTAAAAGGCCGTTGTTTTTATTACACATCTTTCCTTAAAATTTTATAGATTCCACTAAATTATTTACCTTTATTGAGCATCTGAGATCACTCCTTTATTATGTTTTTTTCTCAGGATTCCAAGAAGTGTATTATGTTTGATATGTAGTGTTAATCTTGGGGAATAATGGTGTTCTCAACGGATTATTTATTTTGTGTTTTATGTTTGAATGTGTAATGTAACGTTCATGTATGTAATATATTTTACAAGACTTCTAAACTAATCGGTCCTTCGGGACATGATTCCTTGTAATCATGCCAACGTATTAAAATAATGCACTGACACTGGATAACTAGGGTCAGGGTATTAAACTACCTCTCATATGGATGTCATCAGTGCTATAAGACTTTGGAGAATGTTCTCCTAGATGAGTGTTTTGTAGAATATTCGAGTTGGAATCCTAGACTGGTATACTATAGGGGTGACTTACCTTTAGACTATGTGTCTTTATTGAGTGTATGTGGATATTATTGTTACATGTTATGTAGACATATACCTCTATAGAGTTGACTTTATTTCCTTTTTTGTATGCTTTGTGGTTTTGGGGTGTCCTACTAAGTATTGTTATACTCACCTCTGCGTAGGATTTTCCCACATGTTTCATGTCTTTTGTAGACAATCAAACTTTTGATAGAGTCCTGGATGGACCAAGACCTGAGGGTGCTTAGTGAGACTGGACAGATCAAGGTGCGTTCCCATGGATTCTTGACAGTAGTCCCAAGTACTTACTTTTAGGTTGGACTTTTGTTTTTAGACTCTTTTTGGATGGATTTTATTTTTCCTTGTTTACTTTCCTTTACTTCCTTTTTTACCCTGGTTGTGGGATTTAGATGTATTCATGCATGGTTGTTTAGTTGTGTTTACATTTATGCATTCTATATGCTTGGAGATATGTGTGTGTGTATAGGTACTTAGGCTAAGGCATCCCATGTCAGTGATATTCCTACTCGACACTATTTTATATCCCTTTCCCTATTAGAGGTGAGCTTGGGGAGTCATGGAATGGGCCCCTATGGGATGGGTCATGACAGAGTGGTATCAGAGGATTCAGTACTACATTAGGTACATAGTATGTGAGACTAGTTTGGGAAAAAATGTTAAGTGTTTCATGTTTGAATTTCATGATAGGGACTCCAATGCTGGTTTGGTGACCAATGTATCCATACATCATGAGACTGATCACTTTCTTTTCGACTCGGTACATGAGAACACTGGTTTCAAGGAAAATAATGGTATATGTATCATAGAGGAATAAGTTGTGCTATCCATGTTCTTCTTAAGTCAGCTCTCCAAATATAGTCATTGACCTTGGTATATGTTGTTTACTTTTAGGATGCCTTCATGACATATGCCAGCTAGAATTTAACATGATCACAAAGATGATCCCCTTAGTGAAGAGGCATCAATATAAGGACCGGTTTCTGTGGTGTTACCTCTAGGTGATACTCCATCTATACCAGAACTTGTATATCTACACATGGTACCTACAGTACCAGCAGATAAGGTGCACAAGATGAGAATGCTTCATGAGTTTCAGTGGAAGAGACCCCTCAAGTTCCAAGGTGATCCCAAACTATAGGTGGTTAAGGACTGGCTTGATGTGTTGACCTGAGTTTTCCTTCTATTCAGGACACTAGTAGATCAGATGGTGGTCCTGGAAGTAAGCATAATTTATGGTTCAATAGGGAGATGGTGGGGTTTAGTGACCCAAATTTGTGATGAGGTGACTCTACCATGGTTAGAGTTTGAGAATCTTTTCATAGAGTATTTCTCACCAGCTATGCTGAGGGTTGTACGTATCCAAAATCTTTTTCAACTTTATCAAGGAAACACGATAATAGCTGAGTATTCATCTAGGTTTACCAACCTCTCTAGGTACTTGATGGACATAGTTCATGACCAATTTTTTAGGTCTATACTTTCAATCTAGGTCTATATAGAGACATCCAATCTAGTGTTATTAATCTACGAATTCCTACACATTTTGGGGCACTAGAGTGATATTTGGTGGTAGAGAATTTCTTGGATAATAAGATATATCCATTAGTTATTGGAAGTGGGAAATCAGGAGAAGAGACCTCGATAGAAGGGATATGACGTTATTATCAGAGACCTAGATATATGACACATTTTATGAGGAGGTCCCAGGATATAGGATCTTCAGTTCAGGGATCATAGGCCATGTTCAGTTATCCCAGATAGATGCGGTGATACTCATGTGATGATATGGGACATCTTGCTCATGATTTTCCAACCCATCATATAGCTAACTGAGAGATCATATATGGGAAACCGAGGAAGAGTTAGTGGAAAGAGTAGATAGGTTAAATTGGCAGAAGATGTGGCAGAGGAGTGGGGAGAGCAGGAGGAGGTGGTCGATGCTTTGACTTGTTACCATCACCACCCCCAGACGGTCCACTCTAGGCTTAGGGAGTAGGATGATAGGGGTAGGGATATCTATAGGTGGGTGAATCTTATGACCCAGAGGCTTTGGGAATGATTCAAGGTACAATCCGTTCCTTTTATACCTTAGATTCAATGATGATATACATAGGTGCTAGTCATTCCTTTTATTTCCCCATACCTTGTATGAGACTTTGGGATTCTGGTTGACCCTTACGCTTAGAGACTCCTACTAGAGAAGACTTAGTGATCAAAAACTTGTGAATAAAGTGTGACCTGACTCTTGGAGGTGAAAGTTTCTATTGGAATCTCTTGGAAGATGCATTGAGGCCTTACAATTTCATTCTTGGTATAGAATGGTTATCTATAGTTCATGCCCAGATTGATTGTTTTAGGTAAAGGATGTGGTGTACCCAAAAGTGACAAGACCAAGTTTTTCTTTTTTGGTGATAAGGAAACCTAGATAGCATAGGATGGATTCATTAATTGGAGGGTGAAACCAATTACTCATTAGTTGTCTAGACTAACCCTTGGTGTAGTGGATGTTATGAGTTCCCAGTTTCCTATAGTGGTGGTGGAGTACACGGACATATTCTTCGAGGATGTTCCTGGTTTACCTCCCCACTGAGAGATAGAATCCTATATTGATCTACACCCTGGAATGAAACTGATATCTATGCCAATATATCAAATAGATCCCATAGATATTTGAGAGCTGAGGGTGCAGTTGGATGATTTATAGAGGAAAGGCTTTGTTGGACCCAATTTTTCACCATGGGCAACCCCGATTGTTTTTCCAAGAAGGCATATGGGAGCTTAATGTTGTTTGTGGACTATCGACACTTGAACCAAGTGAATGTGAATAATAAGTATCTATAAATGAGGATCAATGAACTATTTGATTATTTGATAGGGGAAAGATGGTTCTTGATGGTTGAACTTAGGTCGGGCTATCACTTGCTGTGAGTACAAGATGAGGATATACTGAATACAACATTCAGATGTTCCTATAGTCACTATGAGTTCTTGGTGATGACCTTAGGTGTGATGAATTCCCTAGAAGTGTTCATGTGGCTCATGAAACGTATCTTTCATTCCTTCTTATACTGGTTCATTGTAGTATTCATCGATGATATCCTTGTATACTCGGCGCCTGAGGAGGAGCAGGTGAGACACTTAAGTATAATTTTGGACTTACTCCAAGAGAACCAGCTTTATGGAAAGCTCTTGAAGTGGCAGTTTTGAATTAAGGTGGTCTAATTTATAGGACACATTATCTCAGAAGATGGATTGGTAGTGGAACCAGCTAAGGTTGGGAGAGTGTTAGCTTGGGAGCCACCCTAGAGAGTTATAGAGTTGCAAAGCTTCCATGTATTGGTAGGATATTATGATAGATTTTTACATGATTTCTATAAAATATCATCACCCATGATATCTTTGACTTGAAAGGGGAAACCTTTCATGTGGAAAGAGTGGTTCCAGAAGTATTTTTAGTAGTTTGGGTAGGATTTTGATGAGCGCTCCTATCTTGTTATTTCTAGAGGAGGGTGTCAAGTACACAATGTTCTAAAATGAATCAGGAACCGGACTTAGTTGTGTTTTAATGTATATTCAAGCAATGATTACCTATGGTTCACGTCAGGTAAGAATACATGAGAAGAACCACATGACCCATGATCTTGAGTTAGCAACGGTAGTCTTCACACTAAAGATGTGGAGACACTACCTGATGGGTGAGAAATTTATAATCTATTCTGATCACAATATTCTCAAGTATATCTTCTCTCAGAAGGATCTTAACTTGAGATAGATGGGATGGATATAGTTCCTCTAGGATTATGACATCAAAATTTTCTATACTCTTGGGAAGGGGAATGTGGTAACATATGCTATTAGAAGGATATCTTGTTTGTAGTTGATGAATGAGGTTTCTAAGTAGTTGGCCTCGTTGTAGTTATCCTTTGTGGATGGAGATAGATAAGCTTACCTCCATTTAATTTTTTACACCCCTCTGCTCTTATAGTGAGTCGGGGAGGCATAGTTGGAGGATATGGACAGTGAGACCCTAAATAATTAGATATCCACTAGAAATTCTCATATTGTATTTTATAATAGTGGAGAGCATTTCATTATTTTTAGAGGATGTGTGATAGTACTAGTAATGTTATAGGAGGAGTTTTTGAGAGAGTTTCATATGTCTCCTTTGATGGTACGTCTAGGTGTGGAAAAGAAGTACTAGGACATTCGATGTTAGTTTTTATGGCCAAGAATGAAGAAAGGATTTTCAGAGTTTGTCTCTCGATGCCTTAATTGTTAGCAAGTGAAGGTTGAGTAACAAGTTTCAACAGGTTTAACTCAACCCCTTGAGGTTCCAGAATGTAAGTTAGAAGGGATATCCATGGACTTTGTGATAGGATTACCACATATTTCCATGGGACATGATTCCATCTAGGTGATTGTAGACTAACTCACTAATTCGGCCCAATTCTTAGCTATACAAGAGCAGAGTTCAGTAGAGATCATGGGATGCCTCTATTTTCAGGTGATAGTCTAACTCCATGGAGTTCCATAAACAATCATTTCAAAAAATTATTCTTGCTTCACATCTCGGTTGTGTAAGGGATTGCAAGAGGTTTTTGGGACTCAGTTATTCTTGAGCCTAACATTTCACCCCCAAACTAAAGTCCATACTAAGCAGACGATTCGGGTTCTAGAGGAAATACTGTGATCTTTTGTGTTATACTTTGGCTGTATTTGGGAGGATCACCTACCATTGGTGGAGTTTTTGTACAATAAAAATGACCATTCCACCATCGGTATCACACAATTTGAGGCTTTGTACAAGTGAACCTTTAGGTCACCACTTTTCTAGACTGACCAAGGATATTTAGAACTCATTAGCCTAGAGTTAGTGTGAGAAACTACTAAGAAGGTTCACATCATCCAGGAGTGGATGAGGATCGCACAGAACCATCAGAATTCTTATGACGATAGACGAACGAGTCCTTTGGAGTTCAATGAAGGAGACCATGTGTTCCTACGAGTTTCACCTCAATGTGGATTATAGAGATTTGGACAAGGTGTAAATCCATCTCTGAGGTTCATTTTCCCTTTCTAGATACTACATAGAGTTGGTGATGTGGTGTAACAATTAGCTATACCTCCATTGTTAGACCAGGTACATGATGCATTCCATGTGTTTTAATTGAGGAGGTACGTACATGACCCATCACACATTATGGAATAGGGAGAGCTAGAAATAAAGGATGGGGATACATTTTCTGATTACCCAATAGAGATCAAGGATTTCTAGGAGAGGATCCTTTTTGTGTGATCGATTATTTTAGTTAAAGTTCAATGGCATCACGAGAATCTTTAGAAGAGCACATGGGAGTGGGGGATCAGATTCATGCTTAGTACCCACATATTTTTGAGTAGACCTTGTTTTGGATTTTTAGGGATGTAAAAACCCATGGTGGGGATAATTTAATGAATTTTATTTTCCATATATTATTTTTGGATATTTTATGGATTGTTTTCAAGACTAGGCATTGAGATAGTGTGTGATTCTGAGCCCCAGTGTGCTCTAAATAAATGTTTGAAATATATTAATAAATATTAAATAGTCCACAAACACAATTTTCCTAAAAAAGTTGAATAACTTCTAAACGGGTTCCCAGATAAAAAAACTAAGGTCACCATTGATTTCAGAACATGAGGTTTAACCTAAGAACAACTTAACCTTAGTCAACATAGGTCATTTGTGGAAAAGCCGTCGCAGGCTTAAAATGAATAAAAATAATTAAATAAATTATTTTATTTGTTTAATGATATAGAGACCTAAATTACCTCTTTAAATACATGATTATGGTGAATTCATAGGGTTAGCCTCATAATTCTATGAATTGATGAGATCCATTGGAGCGATTGGGGGAGATCCCATTTGCAGACGATGAATGAATCATAGATTGACAAATAGTGCGGTACATGATCAAAGGATCTCACCAACGAACATGAGACAAATACATTACTCATCATTGATCAATATTAATTGAGGTAGGTAATTTGTTTTATTTGTTTCCTTTCCCCATTCTTGATTCCTACAATGAACACAGATCAATCGACCAATAGATTGATCTGTGGATCGTGCGTATTTGCAGGATGGATTTATTGCGGGGTAATTTTGGGAGAATTACTTTGAATTAATGATTTATTCATTGTTATTATCAAAACAATGAATCAATATCGACAAGAAAATCCATTGATGTTAATTCCTCTTTTTTGTTCTTGTGTTTTTCTCCCATGGTTCTTCATTCACCCATGAGCATTATTTGTATTCCCTAGGGTTTGACATATCCTGATCAACCGATCACTATGAACCCATTTCATGGAGAAATGATCGAAAATCATAGATCTAGGATCAAAATTACATGATGGTGGTGCGACGATGGGGAAGAAAATGAATCAGACGATGTAGGTACCCAATTTTCATGTTCTTTGGAGGGTAATAAATAACAATGAATAATCCCATTTCTGAGTGGATTGAAGGATTGAAAGTTGTTGATCAGTGATGGATAGGTTATTCAGGGCCTGATTAATGACCTTTTAGTAGTTTTTTAGTTATATTAGAGGCCATAATAGGGGATAAGATGTGTGGATTGTAGATCTGGGATTCTAGAAAATCTCGATCCACATGGTGTGTAATCCAGGATTTCACGGCATGTGGGTCCTTCTTGGAAGAAGATAGGGTTTTGTAAAAATTTAAGTATCACACGACATGTGGCCCATTTTACATGACGTTTGGTCTCTCCCAGGTGAACTCAACATGTACCTCAGAGGTACACATACACAGGGTGGACTACATGGGAAACCTACACACCATGTACTCCCCCACAAGGACATGGCCTGGACTAGGTACATGGGATAATCCATTTACCGGTACATGGGAACATTTACATAGTCTAAAGTCATGTACTAGAACACAGGTAGAATACACAGGACAACTACATGTCACGTACTTATACATGGACATGGGAAAAAGACATGGGCCCTTTACACGGGTAGAACTAGAGGTCAAGGGACATGGAATGTGACCCCTACTATAAGACATATATGTTTTTATACATGGATTAGATCCCTTGTACCCCGTATCTCAGAAATGTTTCATTAGGATTTGTTCCCCTTATCATTTACCTAAGGGTTGGTATGGAATTATCTCATACTCATAGGACTATAACCCCTTAAGCATGAATTCTTGGATAGATTCATTGGAATACCTCCAAGAGTCATGGAGTGAGATCCTTTATTTATCTTCATGCCCTAGGTGGAGTTCTTGGTATCATCATGATCAACACTATGCAGCTACTGATCCTCTACATTGAGAGTTAATACAAATTGAGTTATTGGTATCACCCCATGACCTTGGGAGTGATCCTCATCTGTGTATCATATTCTCTTCATACCTTTAACATGTACTTTCTCATGATGAGGACCTATGAGCACTACCACTTAGATGGACTTCATCAGTGCTATTAGACTCAGGAGTGTGCTCTCTTGGATGATCGCTTTGTGGAATCTTCAAGCTAGAATCCTAGGCTGGTATACTATGGTTCTTACTTACCTTTAGATTGTGTGTTTTTGTTGAGTATATCTAGATATTCTTATTATATGTGCTATAGGCATATACCTGTGTAGAGCTGACTATATTTAATTTTTTGTGTGATTTGTGGTTTCAGGGTGTCCTACTGAGTATTTTTATACTCACCCTTACATGGTATTTTTCCACACATTTTATGTCTTGTGTAGATGATGAACCTTTTGACATAGTCCTAGATAGATCCTTACTAGAAAGTGCTTTTTGTGACCGAAAAGATTGAGGTGTGTTCTTATGGCTTCTTGATAGTAGTCCCCAGTACTTAATTTTTGGTTGGACTTGTGTTTTTAGACTCTTTATGGTGGGATTTTATTTTACCCTATTTAATTTCCTTTACTTCCCATAATACTCTATTTTTGGTATTTATATGTATGCATACATGGTTTTTCAGTTGTTTTTACATTTTAGAATTGTGTAGGCTTGGAGATGTGTGCGTGTGTATAGGTACTTAGGATAAGACCTCCCATGTAAGTGATATACCTACTCGACGCCAGTCACCAGCCCCTAACCTATTGGAGGTGGGCTTGGGGAGTCACAACATGGGTCCCTCTGGGACGGGTCATGAAAACCATTCCCTATGATGATCCACATCCCATGAACCACCATCACATAGTTCAGTTAAGTATAGTTCCATTCCAAGATATATGGAAAAAAACTATATAGGTTGTTATTATAACTTTAAATAACCAAACCCATAAAATAGAAACCCACCAGGGTTTAAAGAGAAGGAATTATGTGCTTGTATCTACCTACTAGGGTCACTAGACCTCCTATGTACATGGACTTCATTTTCACCATAATCATTAAGTATATCTCCATAGATCCACATGACCTTATATAAAAAATAAGCATATACATGTTAGTATAACTGATTATAATTACCTTAATATATTATATGGGAAAACACCATAGATCCTATTACTAACACTTGAAATAGTTTGGCCTTGTTTTCATTGATATAGATCACACACTAGTAGGAATATATGTTATGTGAATCCCTATGTGATAAGAATGATGCATGATATGCCTCTTTCCACTTTGGACTAAGATTCAAATCTAGAATTGGTCTCTTTCCAATGGACCAAGAGAAAAAATAAATAATAATCATAAATCCAAACTCCATGTGAATCACATGAGGTAAAATCATATATAAAACTCTAACATCACATACTAATAAAATCATCCCCAATTCCTTTGTAACCTAAAATTCTTATCAGAAAAAGTCTTCATGATGCACTAGAACAATATCCATCATAGGCTCTGAAACATTCTTTTATCTTTTGGATACCATATCCCAAATAGTAATACAAAAGAACAATAATTTTTTAATACCACTTTAAAACTCCCCGACCTAGATCACTCTGAACAATAACCAGATAGGACCACTAAATGGCCTCAGGCATGCCTCCTTATACACAAGAGGCCACTAAACAACAATGGGGGTCTATAGGGATACCATGGGGAGACTATACCCACCACATCATAGTGAAAAATCATAGAATAAATAACTAAAACTCATCCATCAATATAAATATCCCTTAGAGTATTCATAAGGAATAAATAATCTAAACATACTATAAAATATGAAATACATACATACAAGTATACAAGACTTATCACCCATTGGTACAATCATGTAAAGAAAATATAAAGGAAATAAAATACCAGGGCTCCAATATCTCTCTAATCCATACCTCATACTAACCTCAACCTAAACCTACAAAAAGTGATGAATTCTTGGTTACCCAAGTTCCATGGAAGACTGAGAAGGGTGTGAGTACAAAAATTAGTAGGGAACAAAAATGTGGTCTAATAATATATCAGCAATGAAGTGATATGTACATGTGATATGATCAGAATAACTAAATAAACTACTAAACAAAATAAATAAAACTATACAAGACCTACTTCGTCTAGTTACAAAGTGTCTTTGAGCATGTCATGGGGACCGTGCCAACCATAACATCACAACTTCCCCATGGGAATAAAAATATTACTATGGAAACACCTAACAACCACCGTTGATCCTTAGGACTGTGACCCCGATCGACTATTCCAACTTCAGCCTATGGAAGAATGTCTCTGAGCATGAGCATCACCTCAGAGGAAATTCTTTCTACACCATGGGGATCCCACACTCACACCTCCACTAATAAGCATTGGATCCCAGGGGGTCACCAAACATCCCTTATCCTCATACCCTCTAACTGAAGCCCATGGTAGTACTTGGGTGTTTAGCTATGTTAGGCTGATGTATGCTTCCTAAAAGGGGGTGACCCTAGAAAATCCTATACATATAAGAATGATTGATTCCTAAGTGACCCAAGCAATCAAAATTAATACCCTCAAGGATCTTATGATGACTCACCCAAGTATCCACATCTCAAATCTCCTTATATGAACCATCACTGATGTGTCCACCTAATCCCAAGGGCTATCCTAGGCATCACCCAAGTGGATCTAACAGTCTCCCTAAGACTATATACCATCCATTATTATGGATATAAACCCACCCGAAACCTCATATTTCTATTCAAATCCTAGATGTTCTAGGAATTTGCAATGGTATGATGGTATCTCCAATGGAATCCTAAGAACCCCGAGCATCCACAATGGTATCATTGTATAAATGGAATCCCTTGTATCATGGGTATTATTACATGTGTTCTGTCATACACTTTGATTCTAGATCCTAGGAACCAACACTAGTCATCCACCGCTGCATTGCCCATAATGGCTAGTAAAACTAGGCATCTACCACCAAAATACTGTGAGATTAGATCCCATATATCTTAGGAATCCTATGGTATCATCCATCTCAACTAGAGATTCCTGATAATATCAGACAATCACGAAAAATATAGACCTAATGTATAATTTCTAGGCATCCCGAGAAATCACATAATATATCAAAAATAAAAATAAAATAGAAACTAACAGGGGATAAATGAATGCCGAATCCTATCTTCATCATCACATCCCATTTAGTCTTACAAGTTGGTTTAGGTTCTAGGCGACACCAACAATTGACTCTACCCATAACCAAAAATACCCGCTCAGGGTCATCTCTTAAAGGGACATCCATAGGGGTCCCCAAGATCATTATTATAACAGAGTCATCTCAATCAGAATCCTCAATCAAAATAGGTCTCTTGGGATAATTCTCGATGATTGGAGGACATCCCATCCCCCATCATCACCAAATCCATCAACCAGTATCACAAGACTCAAGAGTACACCTCATTAGAGATAATCATAAGAGATGGATCCAAGACCATCTCTATATCCAAGGTCACTCATGACTTGTTAGCCTACCCAACCCATATTTAATTTTCTTAAATTATACCCACCTAGGCCTAACACATCTCAAGGTTCCTCACCCAACCTACTAAGGCCATCCACTTAAAGTCACATCAACACACTCTTAGAGGTGTCCAAGTGTCTGAATATATTATTAGTCCAGGCATCATCCATCAGCAGATGAGGCATCGAGCCCATGTACTGGGTCCATAGTGGACCATGCACCTCATTCCATTATTCTTGGGTGCTCATACAAATTTAAAAAATTTAAATTAAATTAAAATATTTAAATTAAATTAAAAATTTTAGTAATAATAGGTCCATTTCCTTACTGGCAAGGCCACACAAACACATGAATAAGAACATAATGTATAAAGTTATAGGGCTAGTGCCAGGACCACCCACCTTAATTTAATTTTTCCTCCTTTTCATTTTAAAGGCCGTAAATTGTTTCCAAGGACTTTCCATGCCACTCCAAGCTCATACAGTCCTAATCCATCACCCAAACACCTATTTAAACTATAAACATCATTAAATTAATTAATTAATTTATTAAAACCAAATTCCTAAAAGGAATAAACAGTGATAAACTCATAGTCCAATCCAATAGTTCCAGAATTGAAAGCAAACAAGTGTGTTTTACTATTGATTCACACCCAATCCTAGGAAACATAAAATCTATAAATTATAAATCCAAATTGATGTTCTATTTTACTCAAAATCACTAAAAACCATCAATAAATTCATCAGTAAATGAACCTCTCTTTAAATGATGAATGAAAACTTATTTATAGCATTTCATGACATCCTCTATGAGACGAATATGAAATACCCTTTAGGAACAATGATTTCTCTATGATCTAATGAAATTTTTCATCCAAAACCTTACACATTCAGAACTAATTCAAATGAGAGGGAATGAATAAGAAGAGGGGAGAAGATACTACCTTGATTTAGTGTGATGAACCATCAAGATCCAACCTGGATCAAAGGGGAAAGAAGAAGAGGGAGGAGGTTTGGCCTCCCCCAGTGCACACAACCACCGAGTGAAGAAACCTAAGGGTCTATATATTTAGAAACACCTTGACTTCTTAAAAAACCATCAAAAAAAGTGTCACGATATAACCCATGTGGTCATGCTATGAATTTTCAAGCTGGACCTCAACTACTCCCCCTTTTCCCCATTCACAGCTTAAGACACCCCCTAAAATCAAATCATGATGTGAATGACCCATTCACACCATGAATGACATACAACTACTATTTTTAGTATATCGACCACTCTGGTTATTCCCCGACACCATAAAAAACCCCCAAGATCTCCCTTGAATCTTAAAACATGTATAATGAAACATTTTTTTGGTTTTTTCAAACCCTTTGAATCTAATTTCGATTTTTAGTTCTCATAACATACCACCCACCATATCTAAAATTTTAAAATACCCCTAAATTTCAAAGCCCCTTTCAAATATGGGGTATTACATAATATATCAGACAACCTACCTAAACACTTGGTATTACCCAACCTATCCTGAATGAGGGGAACCCCCCCAAGTAGAGAAAAATATTACCTAGGGCTACTAGCCAGAGTGTGATACTAAACTAGTAAATAATTTGTATTTATATTTCCTACCTAGATACCAAAGGTTACCCAAGACATATAAATAGAGGCAAGTTTATCAATTATGACCTAATAATAGAATCATGTTAATCAAAAAATAAACCTGCCCTTACCTCTAAAAATAAAAAAAAATGAACCAATACTAACCATCTATATGTGAACCATGAATACTTACCACATACCAAAATTATATATCATATGACAACACGAACATACAACCTAAAATAGATCAAATCCTGGGCACCTGAAAGAAAACATGAGAGTTTCACACCCAATTGTGTATGCAAAGTGTGAGATAAACACACCCATTATGATTTTACCAAATAGTGTTTGAAACTTCCTTTAGAAATCCATTTCATTAATTATAGTTTAAATTATAAATGGAAACTAGGTTTTTCACTTGTGAGTTTAGAAAAACCAAATAACACCCCATAATCACTTTTATAAAACACCCCCTCTTAGAGTAAGAAAGGGAAGAACCAAAAATATTTTATTAAAACACTTTTAAACCACAAAAAGGATTATTTAATAAATATATGGAAACCAACCCAAACATATTTCCACTTTCCAAAATATTTCTCAAAGACCTTTTATAAAATTCATAAAAATTTCCTTTTTAAAATTACCCTTTCCAAACCATTTTAAAAATTGATTTGAAAGTAAACCAAATGCATAACTAAAATGATATAAAATACAATCGACACCAAAATATCAACAGGGAATACAAAAATAAACAAACAAATAAATGGTTATATGTAATAAATTAAATATCTATGAGATAGAAATGAGGAATATGATAAACACCCCTAAATAATCCTCAGAAGAACAAGGCATCATGGGAAACTCCATAAGAATCAGGAAACACATACCTAAACTGGTGATTGGAACACTAGGATGATAATATATAATCCATCAACATCCCAATAGTCTTGAACAACTAACTAAGGTAAATAATCTATCTCAGGTTTTCTTAAAGTACTATGGGTCATACAATCCATCCCATTAGAACTCATCCCATATAATCAGGAAACATTTCCTAGTTAGAGAAAAATATACACCAGGGCTTATACTTATCTAGGTTATCTACTAAATTACTAGTATTACCATGATAAAATTAAAAATTTGATGTGGGCATATAAGAATACCAAATTTCCATAACATAAATCAATAAAAAATAAGTCTCACACCTCACCTCCAATACCATCATATGAAATAACCCCATTTTCATAAGCATAATCATAAAAAAATATGACAAGGTTATAGAACATCCCCATTAGGGTCCACAATTTATACCAATCAATACAAACAAGGGGCTCAATGAGGCCCAAAAAATTATCATAAAATATTCATTATAAATTACCAAACAGGCCTTTCTTTCAAAAATAGTTAGGAATTACAATCCATTTCCCAACATTTTTCAATCTTTATTTAAAATATTCTTTGAAATAAAATCAAACAAAACCATTTATATAACCATTTAAAATCAATCCCGATTCATTTAAAACCATTTATAAGTCAAAATATCTTTCATTCAAGACCATTTAGGAAATCTAACTATTTCATTATTTATAAAAAAACTCTCTATAAACCTTGTCTTTCCATTTTTCATGACCAATTAGGTCCAAAAGTATTCAATAATAAAATTCAATTTAAAAATACTCCTAGGAATATTTTAAAACACGTTGAATTTAAAAACAAACTTTATAAATCTAAAAAACTATAAAACACCTTTATTCTAAGTAAAAAATACTTAGAATATTTATAAAATTGACTATGGATATCATATATAAGTTTAATTTGATTAAACATGGAATTTTAAATCATCAAGCATACAATGAAATTCCATTTAAAGAAAATTTTAAAAAAAACCTACCTTGATCAAGAATAAATCAAAATGCAATGCATTACCTTTGATAAAAAATGCTAAACCGAGTAAGAAGACACCCTCTACAAGCCCCAAACACATAAAACCCCAAATTAGAAACACCATCAAACCATATATTGGTCAAAAAAACCTCTAGGGTTTTAGAGAGAGAGAGAGAAAGGATAGAGGAAGAAATTGGTGTAGGGAAGAGGAGAAGGGAAAACAAGAGAGAATGGGGGATTTATCATAAGAATCCACTTGAAATATGATGGAAAGAGTCTTAGAATTGAAGGAAAAAGGTGTATTAGTTCCTTTGTGTGTGCTTTAGTCTTGTAAGAATGAGGAGGGGAAGATAGAAAGGTTATAGGCCTTAAAAAACATAGGGTTAGTTTTGGAAAATCACTTTTAAGTGATTCTGGGTAGCTAACATGGTTAGGATACATGATTTACCAAACCATGGGCCAACTGGCTGACTGAAAGTTATTTTTTATTGATTTAAAGAAGGTACACGACACCAACCCTTCAAGGCGGGTGAAAGTGATGAAGACCTGGGGCATACCCTTGCACTACACTCTTTCACTTAATGGGAAGAGATTCTAAACTAGAATAAATCATGAGCACCTCATCCTGCCTACCCATACGATCCAAATAATACACCATGAAATTAGCCTCCCTCCAACTATAGTGGACCATCCAACCTTGATTGGTGTGTCTCTTGCATCTGCGAATAATATAAGTCAACTCCCAAGGTATCACATGATGTCCCTATAAATCCCTCACAAGGACTTCGGAGTCAGATTTGATCTCAGCCACCCAAAAATCCCTACCTCCTGCAAACCATTTGGATGGAGAGAAGGGCCCGTACTTCCGCACCCAATGAGTTTCAAAGGCCATAAAAAGCACTGAATCCAAGATGGACCGAGCCCCAAGAGTCCCAGAGAACCCCACCACCCCTCATGGCCCCCTACATGAAACAACCATTCACGTTCAACTTCATCACACTACTGGGATGATTCCATCTAACCCAATGGACGCTCACCCTATTCGGGTTGCAGGGCTGATTGATGAGGTTGCAGATAGTAACAGAAGCCTGCCTCACCTTTACTAATGATGGTATCTTGGTGATGAGCGATCTTAACTGCATCTGCATGAATTACAGTGAGCTAATGAATCCCATCCAAACATTATTATGAGCCTCCCAGATGGTCCAAAACATGGAAAAAAATTATAGTCCAAGTGGAACCCTCCATGATCCTGTTCTCAGAGCCGTGAAACCATGCCGACAAGAATCCTAGTAAGGACAGTGAGTCACTATCCATGTTTGGATGGGGATTGAAGAAGGACCATAGTTAAGTGGCCCATTGACTTTGAAAGAACAAATGCATCATCAACTACGCCTTTGGGTTCACACAACAGTAGCAGTAAGAAGCCATGGAGATGCCCTTTTTTTGACTGTTCTCTTTAGTTGGGATAACTTTATTTTTGATCCTCAAAACCAAAATGTTCATTCTCATAGGAACCTACTTGCACAAAACCACCTGCGCCCACACATCCAAAGTAGCCTCTTTATGGGAGATCCTCTTGTAATCCCGTATGTTGAACCTGCCCATACTCAATTTGGTGAAGAAGCATTTGTCTGGATCTTCACTCATGAAAATACTTTCAAAGATAATCCTCTGGATAGGATTCAATGCCAATTTTATGAAGTAATACTATGTAGTTGCTTCACTGAAATAAATTTTTGGAGTGGGATAGTTTGGATAAGCCAGTCTTTCCCTAGACCAGTTGGATTCCCAGAAGTTGACATCACCTTTTACAATAACCCACTGCGTGTAACCATATAAAACCTCGATATGAGAATACATGAAGCACACCAAACCCTGAGCATCGTGATAACGAGGCACTTCCCAGTGAGAGACATAATGCGCCATGAAAAACCTTGCCCAAAAAGACTCCCCAGCAATAATCTCCCAAGCTAACCAACCTTGAATTCCCAAGATGGTTTCATTAATATCCTGAAGGCCAACGTCCCCTTCAGTGACTGGTTTCTCCAAGCACTGCCAAGATGCCAAGTAGTTTTTCCCAACCTACATCGCATCCCACAAGAAAGCATTGATAATTCTTTGCATTTTTTAGACCATGCCTTTTAGGTTTTTAACAATGGAGAAAACTTGAATCGGGATAGAGGTAAGGACACTGTTGATCAGCATAACCCATCCTCCAAAAAACAATAACCTATTCTTCCAGTTGAAGATCTTACCCAGCAGCCAGTCCAGGATATTATTGAAGTGTTGCTTCTTGATGCGGCCGTATGAAACCAGAATTCCAAGATAAAGGATAGGTAACTTCTTCTGTTTACAACCGGGGATCTCTTGGATACCTCTACATCTCCTACCTAGGATTTTTTTTGAAATAAACACATGAAAATTTTCAAGGTTGATACCCTAGCCTCTCAAGAAATTGTGTTTAGTTAAAATCTCTATAAGATGAAACAGTGACCTGCACCCACCATTAATGAAAACCAACACATAATAAGTGAACATAAGATGGGAAATACTCTCCATACCTTGCCTACCATAGAAATGCTTCATCCCTCCCTCCTCCAAACTGTGATTTAGGTTCCGTGACAGAGTATTCTAGGCCAAGATAAATAGGTTTGGGGATAACAGATCCCCTTAGTGGACCCCCCAAACCGATTTAAAGTAGCCAAATCACTTCCCCATTAAAGATACAGACAACCAAGGAGAGGAATAACACCTAAAACAAAGGTCACATAACCTCTCCTGGAACCCAAACCTCCCCATAAAATGGATGATGAAACTCCATTAAAAATTGCTGTAAGCCTTGTTCATATCAACTTGGAAGATGAAATTGAATCCCACTAAACGTCAATGGAGGTCATTAACAAGCTCTCTAGCGATGCGAAGCACCCCTTGGATACTTTATCCCTAGATTAACCCGTGCTATTCCATGGAAACCAAATTTGAAATGAGACCACTTAGCCTTCTTGAAACAAACATGGACAGAATCTTATAAGAGACGTTGCAGAGGAAAATAGGCTGGTATTGACTAATGAGAGTTGGATTCTTGATCTTTGGTATGAGGAAAACCCTTGAGGAGAAAATGAACCTATTCAGAGCCCCACTACCAAAGAAATCCTACACTGCTTCCACCACCTAAGGACCAACCACATCCCAAGCTACCATGTAAAAGGAGGCCAAAAAGACATCTGGTCTGAGAGAACTGTTTTGTGGAATTCTCATAATCGACTCCTTAACCTCACTCTCCATTGGTAAAATGGTAATTAGGGTATTGTCAGACTTCCTTACGATATGCAGAATACTAATCAAGAAATATTCACCATCCATTACATCTCACACAAAGTTGGAGGAGGTATCCCCTGACAGGAGACCTTCAAAGTTGTCCAAAGCTATTTTTCTAGAAACATCCACATCTAAAGTGAGGGTCCCATTGCCAAGGATAGATTGATCTTCATGCTCCTCTTGTCCATCATGCATGAATTAAAGAACACTGTGATCCGTGAGCACTTCTTAGAAACTTTATCAATTTCAAGAATCCTTTCAGCCAGAGCATCCTTCTTATCACATAGAATAACAAAGGTGTTGTCATCCCAAGAATTTTGAAGAGAATCCTCCAGCCTATCAACCTCTGACTGAATGCTGTCCACCCTTGATGAGTCATTTGGCCTGTTCGAAATCCATCTCCGAATATCCTTCTTGAGGTGTTTGTGGTGTTTCACCAAGCCTCCATAGGACCTTTTTCAACCCTCCTATTTCTAGGATTCTTTCAGAAACTGCCTAAAGGAGGCATCCCGATGCCATGTGCTGGAATAACTAAAGGATGGGCCGACCACTAGATCACGCCTGATCTCTACATGAAGTGGCGTATGGTCCGAGAGTTAATGTGTAAGGTGTGTAATATATGTATTATAGAATAATTCTAGCCCCTGAATTTTCATAAAACATATATCAAGGTGGCTCCAGATGTGACTCGATCCCTTAAAATTGTTACACCAAGTGAACCTGGATCCAGAGAATCCCAAGTCTAGAAGCCCTACCGCTGCCATGAAGCCCCGAAACTCTTTCTGGCTACCTTGACTAGAACTAGAGCCTCATTTTTTCTCTGAAAATTCCAAAATAGTGTTGAATTCTCCGCCAAAGAACCATGGTAATGAGCCTATTTGGAGAGCCTCCAGATGTCGCCATAATTCCAAACTCTCGATCAAATATGTACTTGCATATATGAAAGTAAAAATGACCTCAAAACCTCTGTAGAAGATCTTCATATTGATTCACTGTGCCATGAGTCTCACAACCTCCTCCTCCAATGGCCCAAAGGCCTTCATTTTTTATTGATTTTTGATAATACACCTTTCAAGGGGTGAGGTGGAACCCTTACAAGGCCCACAGGCATAAGTATTACATGGCCATAGGACTTAGAGGAATTCATTTCCTGTAGGCTTCAGACATTACATACAACCCAGACTAACTACTTGGAACTGCTCCTCCCCAGCATCTTAATCGTGAAATCAGCTCTCCACCTTCGCATGGTAGTTCGGCTAGGAATTACAGTGAGGCTCACAACCTCTAGTGATACGTTCTTCTTCCAATATATCCAAATCTACAAATTATTAGTGCCTCCATGAAAGGTGTTAGAGAAACACATTTTCTTGGCCAACCATGAAGCCTTGCTCGGATCCTTCTTAGGTTTGAGAATAGATACAAAAGAAGAGTTGTGTCTCCAGGATTTTGAGGCAACAAAAGCACACATGGATTTGTCCCCCAATCCTCATGAATTCCAGATGATAAGAGAAATAATCACAAAAATCCCTTTTGAACTTTGAGGTTCGAAGGGAATGAAGGATTAACTATCAAGAACAAACCTGTCTCCTTTGATTTGGAATGAGTGACTGGCCTTGACACTCCAGAAACCCAAACGTCCTGAATTGGAGTCTGAACAAAATTTTTGAATGTTCCATATAAATCATCCAAGAGAGGCCCCCTTATGGTCGGGTGGTAGCACGAAGAGCTTGGAACCAGATCACCTTGCATCAAGGAGACCAATAGGAGCCACTGAGGGGACAATTGAGAAGTATGTAGCTCCTTCTTGACACCTTCGTATAGAAAACCTAGCTTCATCAACTCTTAGACGGACTGAGTCAGGTAACTCACTAGGGACCATTGGAGAAGCTCTGGTGAAAGTTGGTATGAGATACAAAATTTCGAAGGTGGAGGAGACAACACTTTGGTAGGACTCAACAAAAAACTGGGCATGAAGCCGTCTGAATCCCATCGAGACATGGAACCTTCCACAAGATGGGGCCCGACTGAGAAATCCCAACCTAAAGATTCTGTATTAGATGACTAGATGATCAGATCCAAAGGGTCCTCCGGGGGAGCCGACACATGACTGATGATGTTAGGGAGACCCACCTAAATCTATAACACCGACACGTGACAAACCTGAGATGGATTTGAATTTGAAAAGGGACAACCAATGGTAACAACACCTACCATATTCCCCCTCGAAATGGGTGGGCCCTGACCCGGATCGCCCT
Organism: Viscum album; assembly: GCA_963277665.1. Taxonomy (NCBI): domain Eukaryota; kingdom Viridiplantae; phylum Streptophyta; class Magnoliopsida; order Santalales; family Viscaceae; genus Viscum; species Viscum album. The sequence continues at coordinate 572,629,567 of OY728166.1, read as the reverse complement.
GCGAACCAGAAAATTAATACTTAAACATCAATAGAAATATACATGCACAACCAGTTTATAATCAAAAGAGACCAAGATCTATAAAAATGAAGGCCTGTTATAGGTCTCCCCACCATTTAGAATTACTCTAAAATAGTGAGTTAGGGGAAAAAGACATATAAAATAGAAACACCACCAATAAATCACACTATCACCAAGAACCCAATGGAAACAATAATCCTCCACAAGAAATAAAAACCATCCAATAATTGTGCTTAAACTACCAAAGAAAGAAAAACCTAAAGAAAATTCAACAATTACCAGATAACGTCACTAAATCAACTATACCCCATATCACTAATATGGGAAAATATACATCAACCATAGATATTATTCAACCAAAAACATTAAGGGTTCTAAAATAGGTTCACAAAACTAAGTGTAAGTAGAGATCTAGGACCTCATACTTATAACAATATCTCATGGTGAATGAAACCAAAACTATACAATGCATAATATTAATTGGTTACATATCCATCCTAGTCACTCAAAATACAAACCCAAGGCCTTACCATGCCCAAATCATTAATAATCAATCATAAAAAAGGACACACACAATCCTCAAAGATAAGATAAAATTACAAGGCATAAGAAAATACATCATAACCATCATCACTTAATAAATGAGGAACCAAAAAATAACCAAGAAAAACATCCAGTGAAAATCACCTCAAGAGATTCTATCCACTCTAAACTCTATGATCCCAATCCCAAAAAAAACCACCAAAGACTACTCCATGTAATTTAACTTTAAAAATATGTAAAAAACAAAATAACCACTTAATTTACTAAAAAGGACCTCTATCACCACAAAAGCAAGGATGGTGACTCATTAATTACAAGAGTAAAGAATATTATAGCTCCACCACTTCATTCAGAGTATGTGAAGAGTCAATATCCAAAAGAGATAAACCCAAATAATAATAATATTCACCTCACACCACAACCTAAAATACAAACTTTATATATTATCTAAATACCTTTTGAGGAGGAATAATTAAGAAACATGAAACATGAATATAACCCATTCATCTTTCACTTTCCAAATCAAATAGTCTCAATACACACCAAGGGACAAACCCAAATACACATATCCTCCAAGTTAAAATATATAGCGAAATATTTTTAAAACTCTTATTTTATTTAAACCATAGAACTTTACAAAAGGATCACTAAATTCATTTTCCAAATGAAATTAATAATTAAAAAAACCAATCCTCTCTTTGGAAAAATTTCATTTCAATTAGAAAACCAAAAAATATATATTTCTTTAATACCTCCACATTTCAAAAGGGTCTAAAAATCATTTCACAAAAGAACCCACATATTTCAAAACATTAAAATTTATTAAAAAAACCCACTTTAACTTCTCAAAGTTCCCTTTTATTTAAAAAGAAATTCATGAGTTTCATTATAAAAACAAAGATTTTCATGAAGCTCACTTCTATTTCAAAACATTTTCATGGAAAACCACTTTTAGGTTAAATCATTTTAATCCCTTATACTTCAATTTCAAAAACATTACTCAAAATTTCATAATGAAATCATGAACTTAAAAAAAATCCATAGAAATAAAATAAAAATTTCTTTCAAATAAACCATAACAATCAGATTTAAAATCCTAAAGAAATTATTAAAATTATCCTCTTTATTTAAATCAAAACATCCACATAAAATTGAAAAAAAGGTTAATAAAATTTAAAAATTTTACAATAATAAAAAATTTATTTTATTCACATCATAAAACTAATTTAAAAAACAAACCACCTCATAAAATATTCTATTCCATTTAAAATATTAGTTTTCCAAAACACAAAACTATTTTTTTAAATCCCATGACAAAATAAAAAGGCACAAAGCATTATTTAAAACACCACCCAATGAAATAAATTATCTATAAAACTACCCTAATTAACTTCAAACCAATGGTAAAAACAATTGTAATCAATTATGAATTCAAGGGATCTTAAAAAAATGAATCCAGGGGAAAAACATAACTGTATGTAGTTTTGCGACATTATTTAGTAAAACATACACCAACCGTACAATAGCCTCTATAATGGTTTATATATCCATATGTATGGGCCTCACACAATTTTATAAACCATGTGAGAATACTATAAAACTCTAGGTCATCTTCAAATTTCACTCTAAAATCTCATGAAAACTACCAAAATCACTGATATAGTAAATTAGGATGAAAATATCGTCAAGAATAATATTAATTTAAATGAAATTAAATATTAAAATATCAAATAACATTGGAAAATCAAGGTTCAAGATTATAAAGAGATAGCTAGAATCCCCTTGAACCTTTTTCGTGAGTCCCAAAATTCCTATCTTCATACTACAAAACTCACTAAATAATAAGAGAGTGTTTCAAGAACCTGACCCCTCTTTAAGAATGCAGACCCTAATACCATTTATTATGATTTAACCCAAGATGATCTATCATGAAATCCAAACCAATTTTCCATTGGGGTCTAAGGGAATTCCTGATACCATGATATATAAATTGGTTCCTAGGTATCAAGAATATAAACATAGGAATGATTTCATCCTCATACAATAATATAAACAAAAAACTAAGGCTACTGAGAATCCATCATGACCCATCCATAAATTGGATGACCATGCATATAAATAAAAATTTTCAATATAAAGAAAAGAAATATAAAATAATAATAATAATAATAATAATAATAATAAATCACAAATTACATAAATAAACATAATCCAAACATAACATAAAAAATAAGCAAAAAAAAGATCCAGTCTGGAAAGGCTGATACATTACCATCCTAAAAATAAAAAAAACCAAACCACTACCAACCATATCCATGTGACCCATGGTCACTCACTACATCTCAATACTATCAATTATTAGATAACATGAACATAAAAAACAAAAGAGATAAAATCCTAGGCACCTGAAAGACAACATAAGAGCTACATACACCCAATGGTGTATATAGGTGGTGATCTAAACATGCCTAGTAGGATTTATATAGATAATTTGTACATTTTCCTTTAAAAATACATTTAATTAATTCCATTTTGAATTATAGATGTAAAATATGTTTTTTCACATGTGAGTTTAACAAAATTAAATAATGTGTCAGAATAACTTTTATAAAGCATCCCCTTCTTATAGTATGAAAAGATAAAATCATAACTTTTTATTAAAGAAATTTTAAACCATATAAATTTATTATTTAGAAAATGTATAAAAACCAACCCAAATACCTTTCCTCTTTACAAAAATTTTCTCAAATTCCTTTTATAAAATTCATACCACTTTCCCTTTTAAAATTATCATTTCAAAACCATTTTACAAATCAATTTGAAATTAAATTAAATATAAAACTAAAATGAAAAAAACAAAATAAGAATCAACATATCAATATATCATATCAAAATAAAAAATGAAATGAATAGTTTCATGTAATCAACTTGAGATCGATGGGATATAAACAAATCATAGGATGATATTACCTAAATAATCCATAAAATAACAAGGAATCATGGAAAAATCTCTATAAATCAAGTAATACAGACCTGGATTAGTGACTAAAAACCTATGCCAATATTAATAATATGTCAATGTCATCATTTTCCTACAGAGTTAAACAAGATATATAATACATCTTGGGATTACTCAAGCTACCATGTGCTGTATAGTCCATCATGTTAGAATTAATCCTATCTAACTAGGAAATATTCCCCAATCAGCACAAAATATACACTTGGGATTTCAATTATCCATTCCATATACTAACATCATAGTATTCCCATTATAGGACTGAAAGGTGTAGCTAAGCATACCAGAAAACCAAATGAACATCACATGAATCAATAATAAAATTAAATAAATAATAATTACACCTAACATCCAACACCTTCACATTAAACAAGCCCATTTTTATATTAATTAGAATAAAAAATATGTTAAGGATATAAAAAATCACCCTTAGGGTCCATAATTTATATAAATCAATAAAAAACGGGCTTAATGAGGGTTACACATATATCATAAAAGACTCATTATAAAGTGCCAATTGTGTATTTCTTTCAAAACTAGCTCAAAATTCGAAACCATTTCCCAACATTTTGGAAATTTTATTTAAAAAATTACATGAAATAAACTTGTGGAAAACCATTCATTGAACATTTTTAAACCAAACCCAATTCCTTTAAAACCATTTATAAATAAAAAAACCTTTTATTCAAACCATTTAGAAAATCTACCTATTTCCTTATTTTCAATCAACATTATATAAACCACTTATCTCCCCTTTTCATGACGCAAACATGATTAAAATACTTCAATAAAAAAATTTAATTTAAACAAGACCCTTAAGTATCTTTTAAAACACTTGGAACTTAAATAAACACTTTAGAAAACTATAACATAATAAAACACCTTTACTCCAAGAGATAAAAAATTTAGAATATTGATAACATCCATTATGGAAATCATATATAGGATTAACTTGGTAATTTTTTTATTAAAAATCATCAAGCGTACAATGTTTTTCCATTTAAAGGAATATAACAAAAACAACTACCTCTATTAAGACAAACATTAACTATAAAACATTTCATTCAATGTATAATGCCAAAATGAGAATGAATACACCCTATTTACGCCCTAAACACCCCAAACCCCAATTTAAAATCATCCAAGAACCCTATCTCGACCAAAAAACCCCATAGGGTTTGCAGGACATAAAGGATAAAAGAAAAAATGGGTGTAGAGAAGTGGAGAAGGTAAAAACAAGAGAAAATGATGGATTTACTGCAAGAATCAATTTGAAATTCAAAGTAAAGAGGCATGAAATAAAAATAGAAGGAAGGTGGATCACCCATGTGTGTAACCTAGGACCATTTGAATGAGAATGGAATATAAAAAGGCTAAAGGACTTAAAAATAAATTGGTTCAGTTTATGAAAATCACTTTTAAGTCATCTAGGAAGCTCACACAATTAGGATGTATGGTTTACCAAAACATGTTCCAATTTTGTTGCTTGAATTGGAAACAAACTAGAAACCTTGAATGGTTTGATTTAATGGTTTACAAATTGTGGTCCAACCATGAAAAACCCACTACTATGAAATATAGAACTAAACATGGTTGCCTCACGAATTTTCTCCTAACCATGTTCAAGTCATGTGACAACACCCTAAGCTTAAAAGTACATGCACAGTTTCTACTAGATGTTGCATGATTTGGACCAAAGAATACACTCTAGTGTATACTAACCATTCACTAAAAATAACAACTAGATAACCCCTAGAGTAAGACTTCAAAAATTACTTCCCCCAACCCATGCAAAATAACCACATAATAAAAGAAAATTTCTAGAAATTACAAGGTTTTAAGTCTAAAACTTCCAAAAAATTAAATTACCCCAAATACATATAAAATATAAAATAATAGCGACATAGGTATTTCAAAGAAATATCTTGGTCATAGAATAACCTCCCATTTATAGCATGACCTACTACAATTCAAAACTATAGGTTGCCTCAAAGCATTAGGAATGATCAATAATCAATGAAATGAAGAAAAAATAGATAAAATTAGTAAATAAATAAAATAATAAAATGAAGTGGAGGTTGGGGTGTGATAATTCTATACATCATACCAATTTATAACCTTATAAATTCTTAGTGGAGAAGTTTTAATCAAATAAAGGATGAGGTTAAACCTTCTAAAAAATACTCCATTTCTATAATCCAAGGAACACCACGACATCCACCAATATAAAACCAATGGAACCAACCAATTTGAATCATAAAAATGAACTCAATTTCATTCGTTGAAAAATATACAGATTACTGAAGTGGAAAGATCAGTGTGAAATCACTGAGTGACGGAGGAGGTGAATCAATGATCCCTTTATTTTATGATTTCTTCTCAAAAATAAAAATATGAAACTTTTTAGAGTTTTGATCCTCTCAAATATATCTCTAAATGTTACCTCATATACAAAAATATAAGATAGAGTTTAACACTTGATATTTACATGGTTTTGTACACAGCCCTACTCCTTTCCTTGTTAGTTATCCCCCACAATGTATTCTTTAATAAGTTATTTCAAGATTATAAAGGAACATGCATCAACTGGTTCTACACCCCTGTAACCATTCCTCTAATTGACTTCGATTATACCCCCAACAACTAACTCTTCTATCATAGTTGGTTATACTCCCTAAATGTCCTTCTTGTCTCATATTTCTTTAGTACTAGTTATACAATCCAGAAGCCTTTTTAGAAACTTTTTATACCCCCTAACTATAAGATCTTCCTTATTATTTGATAATCCAGTGTAGAAATATCATACTATTCAGATTTTCTTCCTCCAAAATAAATTTAGATCACCATTTCATGCATATTACTTATTTTAATATCCATATGAAGAGTCTTCTAGTCTGAAAACATCCTCATGATCTTGAAATACACATATAAACTTAAACTTAAACTTTCCAAAACTTTATAAAAAATATACCTTAGTAAAAGTTTGTCTAGTAGTACTCCATATGATAAGCTGTGTCTCATTCTTCTCATTCCATTATGCTCTGTCTGATGAATGTCTATCTGATACTTTTCAGTTCATTTTGCTCTATATGATACACCATATCTGGTGAACCTTGGTCTAATGCTCCTTTTTTTGAACCAAATCGGCCCGGTGCTCATTTTTCTAGTACTACGTCCATCCAAATTTTATCTTATTCTTAAACCAAATATAATCTTAGTTGAAAACTCACATTGTGATCTTAAAAAAATTCACCACTTCTACTATTTAGGATCACTAGAAATAACTCATTCTTAATGATCCGCCCCCTTTATATAGGAATAATTTATCCATAAATTAATGAAGAAGTAAAATATCTGATTTTAATTTCCCACTTAACTAAAAATTCATTTTTCTACCTTAAAAACTTCCTAAATCTTCATAATAATATTTATTTATTGAGTTTTTCTCAAAACTCAATATCTATGATCTCTTAAAACTTTCTAAAATCATGTTTAGATTTATGAATATTGAAAGAACATCTCAACATCATCACAATTTTTGACTTAATATATTTTATGTAAATTTCTTCAAACATCCATCCAGTGTAAAAACATGAAGGTAACTTTGTTTAATATGTTTTCGTAAGAACTCCTATATCCAATGAACTCTATCTAGAACACCTTCATTTTTCTCCACCTAGTGGAATAATAAATATATTCTCTATCCAATATAACTTTATTCGATTAATCTTTTTTAGGAACCATATTTTTGATGGAATCAATATTTATATGTCTAATTAATTTATAATTCTCCACCCAATAACATATTTTTTCTTCGTTTAATGGATATTTTGAGAGTATGTCTGATCTTAATTCTCTGGAATCATTATTAGAATTTCCTTTATATAATAATTTAAAAAATTCTCTATTTGGTAGACTCATTCTGTTAACTTTGTACAGTTACATCTTCGACATTATATCTTGAATTTTTTATGAAATTCATAACTTCAAACTTTGTACTACTTTCACCTTTATTAATTTATAATTTTAACTTCATAAAAACTATCTATATTTGGTAAAACTTTATTATTCTCTATTTGGTAGACTCATTCTGTTAACTTGATTATGGTATCCACCAAGTTCCACCAAATTCTTCCTTCAAAAAACATTATCTAGGAATCTTGAATGACTTAGTGTTGTCAGGATATTAGAATATTATAGGATAAATAAAGCATCATCTGACTTAATAATATTACTCTAAACATATCCATAACTCTTCTCTCCAACTTCCCAAGAAACTTATTCTACCCACACATATTGACATATTGACAACAAATGCAACAAATATAATTTGGGCACAAAAATCGTCCCCTTTGTGCTTGTTGTCAATATCCCCACATATAATATCTTCAAAGTAAATATGTGTACTCAATTACTTATCCCCTATATGTTATTGTTTTTTTATTTATCCCCTGTATTTACAATAAAATAAAAAAGGTAGCATATGTATTATATCAACCCATATTCTTTCATCTCAAAATTCTGAGAAAGTTTCTCAAAAGAATAATAGTATCACATGAATCTATAAAAAGAGAGTCTTTAATTTGAAAAATTTATGTCTAAATGGGTGAACCAAATGTATAAAAAAAGTGTGTATAATAAAGGTGATAAATGTTTCCCATAATAATTCTACTATGTAATAGTTTACTCAAGATTATTCCATAATATTTATATGAGGGGAAATTTGAATAATCTTGTTAAGATAAAACCTGCACCCATATCAACAAATATATCAAACAAATTCAAGTGAATAAAAAGAATCCCCCTATATAACATATTTTTACAAAATAATCACAACTATTTGAATATTATTTTGATACAACCTAGAAAATTATGATAGTCATTCCTTAGTTTCAAATTTTATCCCCATGAAGGGTATCACTACATCCTTCATTGTAGTGATTATAATTTTCTATTATGGGTATTAATTCTTTCTATAAAACTAATATAACACTAAAAAACCTCCTATAATTCTCCTCCTTAAATTCCCTATAAGTTATTTCATATAAACATGAACAATTGGAATAAAGATGAACTTCAATGTTCCTTAGAAGTAACATTTAGACTGAGATTCTTCTCTCAGTCTATGCTTATTATTCTTCTTATTATTTTTATTTTAATTAGTATTGGATGTGATTTATTCCTTGGGATCAAACTTCATAGATATTGTAATGGATTTATTCTCATATATTGAGTCTTTAGTTGAAGCTGTCACTATATTTTTTGTTTTTTAAGTATCTTCATTCCCTTGAGTTCAAAACATCCTTTTCAAGATTTCCTATTGGACTAGTAATATATTCATATAGTTTTTAGTACCATTACCATATTTCTAACACCTCATTTATTTCTTCTTTATCTACGCACCTCTATTTATAGGTAGCCCATCATCAAATTTATTCTCATATTCTTAATCTTGTCTATTCAATTTTTCTTCAGCATGCTTTTTCCCTTCCTCTATATTTATAGACTTGGATATTTAATCTATCCAAATAACTAAGAAATATTTCATTCCTTTCTAAATTTTTTTGAGATTTATTCCTTTCTTTACTTTCTTGAGCTTCTCATAATCCCCATTTTAATCTTTAACAATATTCACACTTTGAACATTCTTTCCTTCTCCATATTGTTTTCTTGAAAAGTTTGTTCTTATCAAGTAATCATAACCCCAACTTGATTCATACCAATTTTTTGGTAGATACATATTATACCTGAATGAGTAGGCATTGTTCCCAAATACCCCATAACACCATTAGTGACCTCTGAATATTTATATTTTAGAGTGATAATATTTATGATCATAAGTTTGTTTTTTGTTGTCTCTTTATAAAATGTGGGCGTCTCTATCTAGGGGAAAAATTCTTGTTGTATTCCACTCTTTATTTATAGGATATGATTTATCATTAACCTTCTTGGTTCTAGTTGATTAAATATTATATTTTTAACCTGAATTGTTAGTAAACAATTTATAAATATTTTCACTATCAACCATCTTGATATCTTCAAACATGCTCCTCTATATTTGCAACTTTCCCTCTTTGACTTTCACTTTTCCTTCATAAACACTTCTAAACTTATCCAAAATCTATTTAGCTATCAAAAATCCCATAATAATTGTATAAAATTTCATGGAGAGAGCTATAAAAATTGAATTTTGAGCTTTTATATCAACTTAAAAATTTATCTTATCAACAAAAAATGTAAAAACCACATTAATGGGGGTAAATTCCACAATGAAATCATCTAAAACTTCTAGGATAAGAGAAAGAAGGTATGGGAGTATCCTATTCATAAAAATGTTATATTTATTTCCATAAAATATAGGAACACCTCTATTGTTCCCTAAATTTATATTCTCTATCCTTAGTAGATAGTTGGATATTTCATAGGAAACCTTCACTCTCATTCCAATTGAAGTGCCTAGATTAGTGTGAGATCATTGAGAGGGGGAGGGCGTGAATCATTGATCCATTTATTTTATGAATTATTCTCAAAAATAAACATCTAAAACTAGTTAGAGTTTCTACCCACTCAATTATATCTCTAAAACTCACCTCATATGTAGTAAATATAAGAGAGAGATTAGTGAAAAATATTTACAAGGTTTGGTATAAAGAACTACTCCTTTCTATGCTGGTCATCCACCATAACATGGATTATTCACTAAATTATTTCAATATTACAAATGAATAAGAAAAAACTAGTTATACACCAGATTAATCATTCCTCCAGTTGACTCTGGTTTCTACTACACAACAACCATGTCACAAACCAAACTGGGTTGACCCCGAACCGATCACCAGAGCCGGCCCACAACAAGGATCGTGAGGAATTCATTGTCCTCTCGGGCTTGAAACATGTTCTGATCATCAAATATAAGCAATTGGGAATTATTTTTTTCCATAAAAAAAAATAAATAAGTATAAACTAAACAATAAGAATGATCAGTAGTAGTTGAAAGAAAATAAAACTACACATACCTCTATGTGACCCTACGAGTCACCAATAAAGAGCCACTTTACAAGATCCAAAATCATTCATATATATATATAACATGTATTTCATATAAAAATGTAAAACACATTTTAAAAATTCCAAGTAATGATAGATTTCAAATTTAAAGGATTAGGTATCAGGAACCTACCTGAAACTCAAGGCACACTACTTTATACAACGGTAACTCAAACCTTCCCTTTACTACTTTCATGAACATATACCTTTTCATATATATATATATAAGGAAAAATATCCCATATGAACATATTTTAGTGGCCAAATATATATAAGGGGATCCTTATATATATGCTTATACTTGCATATACCCATTTACAGTCACACACATATGAATCTTCATATATATACATAAGAACACATATCCACAATATATATATTCATAACACCATGTGTAAATATATATGTAATGGGGGAAATTATATATATATACCTACATATGCATAACCATGTAATTATCTTTTGATAACGACAACCCGGAACCACCACAACGAGGTCCAACACAGTCTAGAAAAATATCAATAACTCAAAAACCACAAAGCCCCTAATTTAAAATTGATTCAAAGGATTGAAGTGGAATAAAACCTAACTAAACCCCATGGTGAACCCACTACCTTTTTCAAACGCAGAAAGAACGATCCTCCACAGGTCCAATGAACCATAATCAATAAGAGACCATAAAAGAAAACCCAGAAAAATAGGTTAGTGTTCAACCTAGGCGCGCACACCGCATGGAAGTGGAGAAAAACAAAACAATAGAGGGAGTGGAAGGGATATGAGACTTATTAGAGAGGACCTCAGCCAAAATATAAGGGTGAATCAGCCAAGAATAGAGGCTGGAGGTAAGGGAGGTGGTGTGCCGAAGCACTCCCGGTCAGTTGGTTCACGCGAGAGAGGAAGGAGGGGAGGTGGGTGTGTCATGAAAGGGGAGGAAGAAACCCCCCATTGAGGGGTTAAAAGAAATAACCTAATAATAATAATAATGATAAAACTAATAATAACAATAACTATATTCATAATAATAATAATATTATTATTATTATTAAAAAAATCATTTTATTTTATTTTATTTTTATCTCATTTTATTGTCATTTTTTTGGAACTTCAGATAGACCACACAGTTTAGGTGTACGGTCTCCCAGACCATCCACTAACTATGCACACCCTATTAGAGATAAGGGACCCTTTCATGGGCAGGCCGTATGGTTTGAGAAACCATATGAAAACCATGAAACTTAGATCTATCATTTGATAGATCAATTTCAAAAGCTTTTTGCATGGTTACCTCTAACCATGTGTAAGCTGTGCTCAAATGAAAGAAGGGAGAATATCCTTTATTGAGCCTCACACAGTTTGATCCAAACCATGCTCAAAACAAGAATAAGGATGAAAACCACCCAAATAATCTGAAACTCAAAAATTTTCATATGGAACTCTCCCAGAACCAAGACCAAAATATCCAACATCAATAAAAAGATAAAAATAAAGAGAAACCATGGTTGCGATGTGAAAATTATCCCCATCACAAAAACTTTCTTCCCCCATAAATTCACCCATCCAAATGAGGAACGAAACTAGAACCCGAAACTACACAAGGCCAAACAAAACCACGAACCTCGATGTGACCTTTTAACTCCACAATTCACACCCGAACATACCTAGAGTGATGCATAATAAGAGGAACCATGGGGAAAACATGAGGGTTCTCCCCACCACAAGAACCAAACTAGCACGACCAACATTGAGACTCCTAGCATGAGCCAACTCTAGAACTACCAACCTGAACCAAAATAGGAACCCTCGACATAGATCAACCCCCACTATAAGGGGAGGGGGGAAATTAAAGAAACCCCAAACCAAGTATCGAACCCAACCACGATCCATCATCTCCATAAGATGCAATAATCTCTAAAATGATCACAACCTAGAACAAAATCCAATCAAAAAAGAGACCACCATTCAAGGGTTCACATATATAAGGAAACATCACAACTGTAGAGGTTTACAAGGATACGAGGACACCAGGACTTTCACAACAAAAGGGGAACTTTCTAGTAAAAATAAAACTAAATAATAATAACTTTAAAAACAAAGAAGACTAAAACAAGGAAACAAGGATTCTATGCCTTTTAAAATAAAAAGAAACCTTAAAAATTAATAAATCTGCAATAGAGAAACTTAAACCATCCCCATTCTTGCACTGGAGATAAAATCTAGACCAAGGTCCCCCAAACCTAGAAACTAAATTACTACATGAAAAGATTCACTCTTGGACCTATAGATAGATCCCTGATGTCTTGAAGCATCTGCTACACCAAATTAGGGAAATCACAACCTTTGACCAAGGCTTTCTCTTTTAAAAACACCACTTATAGAAGTTCTACACAACAACACCGTCAAAAATTGCTTATAGGATTATGGAAAATGTCTTATAGTTCCGAAACCAACCACACTATAATAAAAAGAGTGTGTGGTATTAGGAACAAGAAGAAGGAACTGATAAAAAAGACACTCTAGGATTAAGTTCCTCTGGTTCACCCTCCTCATCGAATGGGAAACCCTTCACAATCACCTTAAGAAACTAGACTTCCATCTTCCATAGTTCACCCCCACTGCTACCCAACTTGTAAGGAGAAAGGAACAATCACCCTTCATTGGTCCAAACCTTTCCCTTCAAACAGAAATAGAAAATCTCACATGCTCACAACATATGGATCTCCCAAAGACCCAAAGGCACACTCAAATTCCTCAAGATATACCACAACCTCTATAAAACCTCGACCACAATGAAAAATAGGAAACATAAAAAAATAAATCAACCCCACAACTCTACTATGAGTCTAGGAAAAACCAACAACCAGAAGAGACCCTCATATACCTTTAGTCCTTTCTGGATGGTATTCTCTAAACATGAAACATGAAACCAACCTAAAGAACATCATGAAACACGTCTCAATATCTCAATCCCAAATTAACAACCCAAACTCAAACATCATTTAAAAAACCAAGCACCACACAATGTAACCAAAATTACCTTTCTGAAAAAATCACTTTCATTCTGAATTTAAAACCATTTTCCACATCAAAATATTTTGAACACCAAAAACCATTTCAAAATACAATTTCTATTTCAATTCCTCTTAGACTAAAATCATCCCAACACACCCAATTATCAAAACATTTTAATCCCCCCCTTTTAAAAATATTTCTAGAAAAAAATAAGCCTTAAAAATCAGGGAACCACCATTGGTATTCCATGAAACCTCACATATATATTCATCACTTAAATATCAAGAATACCTCCACACATACCACCAACTAGCCACCAGCCACTTACATACACGCATATGAGCATCCATTGGAACACCAAGGGCCAAATAGAAAAATATCTTTCCAAAATTCTCTTCAAACATGACCAATAAATTCTTGAAAACCATCCCTTATCATTCATAAAAAATGTTTACAAAAATCCCAATTTCCAAACAAATTATATTTCATGTTTCAAAAATCTTTCCAAAAACCCCCAAAAAATTTTCCAAAACATTTTCATTTCCAAAAAAAATCCCATTTACAAAAAAAACCATTTAATTTTGTAAGAATATAGGATTTTAATTTTGGAAATAAAATTTTGATAAAAGAATTAAAATTTTAGAACCCAATAGAAACACCTCAAAATATCATAGGAACAACTGATACACACATCTTGGCCACATGGTTTGGTAGTCTATGCACCAAATGAGTGAGAACATTGGAAGTCATTAGAGGAAATTATATGGCTGACACATGGTGTTCTAATACATGAAAAACTACCATTTACCCTATAAATCTCACCCATAATTACCACTAAATCCCATCAACCAATTATAAATTCCCAAATAAAACCAAGTACCTTGAAAACACTAGAGAGTAAAGATCAAATTTTGAGCTAAGACCATCCTGTACTACCCTGGAAATTCAAGTGTACTTCCGTATAGGTGGTGATTAAGATACTACACATAACTGACTACTTAAATTCCAATATTCCTAGCTCCAAACTACTGAAAATACCCATAAGACAAGGGATAAACCTCATATGATACCATTTTTTAATGAAAAAACTCAGGGTGACCTCAAATCGATCACCCAAGCCAGCCTAAAATAAGGCTCAAAAGGCGTTCTCGATCCTCCCGGGTTGACAAATAGTTCTGGGTATCAAAGATAAGAAATTATGAACAATTTTTCCCATAAAAAATGACAAATAAATAAATATAAACTGAAAATAATAATGAAAACTAACATTTTAAAGAAAATAAAACTACACATACCTCTATGTGACCCTACAGGTCTCCACCAGCCACTAAACTGACGTCGTCTCACGGTGACTGAGACCGAGTTTGAAGAAGAACCCAAGATAAAAACAAAAATAAAGCTATAGGTGTGAGTATTAAAACTTAGTAGGAATGCCTAAATAAACTATTTCCTATGCTTTTCCTTTACAATTAAAACCATTTCAAGCTCATTTGAAAATAAAACTATATAAAAACAGGACTTTCAATTTCTTTTTTAAAATAAGTAACATGATGAAATTTATTAAAATCCATTTCCCCCTTTTAATTTTGGAAAACCATTTATAAATATTAATACACTTCCAATAATCCCTTTGTAAGAAAGATAATTCAATGGAATAAACATTTAAGTAAGAAATCATAACAATAGGTGCTACCAAACATGGGTAAGTAAAACATTATTTTCATTATTTTCAAAATTAATTGAAAACTAAGCACACAAATTTAATAAATAAATACTATATAAAATATGGATAAATGATATAATCACAATGGAAAAAACTTATGTAGCTAGGTTAGAGGGTACCTAGGATCCTCATCCCTCAGTGACATGGTATAGAAACCATAACCCATAGCATCCTCATGCCCAATCCACTAGAGAGGATTCAATCCAAATTTATAGAGCTCTCCAATCATCATAAAATGTCTTGTTAGTGTTTTTTCTTCAATCTAGTTATGGTGAAACTAGGTCTTGACCCTACCAATATGACTAACGTACTTGTCATAGCCTTCCCACCTAAGTACCCTAGTTTCCCATGTTCTCTATTTCAAATCATGGTGAGTTTTTACCAAGGTAACATATATGAACATATCATTTACTTTACCCAAAAACCCATCCAAATTCTCACAACTAATCTTCCTCTTTAAGAGCATCCCCATTTTTAAGTCACACAACAATGCATAAGCCTCCTAACTAGAAAAATATTTTAAATCACACATTTAACATCCACATCATATTTCTAAAACAAGGGGGAATGCCTCCAATAGGGTTGTCCACTTCCACAAATCATTCTCAAAATTAAAAAAAATGACTCATTACTTTACAAGGATTATTTTAATTTTTGAAAACACAATTTCCCAACACTTTTAAGTTCAAAAAACAATTCAAAACCCAATTGAAAAACAAAGGCACCACACATTTAAAAACTAGTTTGAAACCATACTTAACTCAAAGCAACCCATTTAAAAAGTTTAAGTGAATTCCTAAAAACCTAGTGGAGAGACACTTTCCAAGAACCATAATCAATCATATATATATGTATAACATATTAATTTAATATAAAAATGGAACGAAATCATAGATTTCAAATTTAAAGGATTAAGCATAGGGTACCTACCTCAAACTCAAGGCGCACTACTTTATACAATGGAAACTCGGGCCTTCCCATTATCACTTGTATGCATATGCACCTTCACATATATATAAGGAAACATAGCCCCTATGTACATATTTTCATAGGAAAATATTTAAAAGGGGATCCTTACATATACCCCTTTACACTTACATTCCTATTCATCTTCATATATATACATAAGAACACTTAGACCCAATGTATAAATTTATACGACCATGTGTGAATATATATATAATGGTGGAAAATAAACACACACACACACACAGATATATATATATATATATATATATTTCCACCTATGAATATCCATGTAAGATACTTTTGAAAATGACAACCCAAAACCACCACAGTGAGGTCCAATGCACTCTAGAAAAATACTAGGAACTCAAAAACCACAAAACCACTAATTTAAAATTGAGACAAAGAATTAAAATGGAACAAAACCTACCAAAAAACCATAGAGAACCCACTTAGTTTTTCATCCAGGGAAATAATGGTCCTTGAAAGGGCCAACAAACCCTAATCAACATAAGAAAAAAAATAAAACCCACAAAATGGGTTTGGGTTTGACCTAAGTGCATGCACCACAGAGAAAAAGAGAAAAACCAAAAAATAGATGGAGGAGAAGGGAGAGGAGTCTTATCAGAGAGGACCAAAACCAAAATCGAGAGGAGAATCGACCAATAACAGAGGTCAGAGGGAAGGGAGGTAACATGTCAGAGCCTTCTTGTTCGGCTGGTTTGTGGGAGAGAGGAAGGAGGTGGGTGCATCATGCATTGGGAGAAAGAAACCACCTACGAGGGGTTAAAAAATAACATAATAATAATAATAATAATAATAATAATAATAATAATAATAATAAACTTAATACTAATAATAGAAATGATAATAATAATAATAATAACATTAAAACATGTATTTTATTTTATTTTATTTACATATCATTTTATTTTCATTTTTTTGAACTCTAGGATAACCCCATGGTTTGGCGACACAACCTGCCAAATAGTGCACCAACCGTGCACACCCTACTGAAGAGAAGGGACCCTCACATGGGATGGCTGCATGGGTTGAGAAAACGTGTGCCAAAAATCAACATATCTCTTTTATTTGATATATCCATTTCACATGATTGTCACACAGTTTCTAATTACTGTACACAATCCATTCTCTATTAAGAGAAGAGAACACGATCACTGCTGGGCCTCGAACGGTTTGATCCAAATTAGGATCAAACCATGAATAGGGCCAAAACCACCCAATGACTATGAAACTCAAAAAGTTTCTTAAGCAACTCTACCCAAACCTTGATGTTCTTCCTCCAAAATAAAATTAGATTTTATATTCCTATAAATGAATTCTTCAAGATCTTAAACAAATACCTAAAGAGTCATCTAGTCTCATAACTTACTCCAAATCCTCAAAGATATGGATAAACTAAATCTTTAACTTCCTATAAATTTTTCTAGAAATTTACCCTAGAAAAATCCATTCTAGTAGTATTATGTCTAGTAAGCGGTGTCTGATTCTCCTTAGTTCGACGTGCACTGTTTGATTCACCTCTATCCTGTACTTCTCAATCCATTATGATCTATCAAATTAAATCTTTTCAATTAACCTCAATACACTATTCCTATATCAAAAGAAAATTAGTCTCATTATCCCTTTTTATGGAACTACATCCATTTGACTTTCCTCTTCTTCATCTACCAAATATAATCTTGGTTGGAAACTTATGTTGCGCTCTCATAAAAACTTAAACACTTACAATATTTAGCATAAATAGAAAAGAATCATTATTAATGATCCTAAACCCCTTAATATAGGTATAATTATTCTAAAAATTAAGGAATAAGTGTAGGCTCTAATTTGAATTTTCCAAATAACTTAAACTTTGTTTTTCCACCTTTAAAAAAATTCAAAAACATCAGAGTCAAATTTATTTATTTAAGTTTCCTAAAAATTGGCATCAATAATATTTTCAAACTTATAAAATCCAAATATTTTTATGAAATATATTTTTTGAATAAGTTTAATTTCTTTGATAGCTTTCATTACATGTAACATTGAGTTTTAACGAACTGTGAATACTATTAATATTATTTTTTAAACTTGACCATTAGAACCTCAAAGTTAAATTTAGTGGTATGAATAGAAATAAAAAAAAATTAAAATTAAGTATAAATTTTATATATAATGAATATATATTTATAAATCCATACTTAATTTTTAGAAAAGTCTTTATATGCTTTGAAAAAAATGTTTTCTAAAAAATGGTTATTATTTCTTTTTGGGAAAAGATAATAGAAATAATTTTTGAAAATATTAGAAATATCATTTTAAAAATTTAACTTTATTTTTTAAATATAAATATCAAAATTATCTTAGGGTGAAGTTTTGAGAATTTTCTGAAAAAAGTAAGTTTTCAGTGAATATTGAAAAAATACCGTTTTTATTAAAAACTAACTTTTCATTTAAAGAATTTGAAAAGTTACACCATGAATAAAAATATTTTAAAAGTAAAATTAGATCAAATAAATATTTATTAATCCAATTTATTTAATTTTAATTAATTTCATTTTGAATTTTGATATTAAAACTTTCTATACTTATGAACATTTTATCTTTGGAAAACCACTTTTTCATCACATCTATGAGTTTAATTTTAAATCAATCTTTTCCATGACTATGAATGGAATTTGGAAAATGGATTAAATATTTTTAATAATAATAATTAATATTATATAATAAGTTTAACTTAACTTTTTTTCAAAATGAATAGTAAAAACTGTAAAAATTAATTACCGCGATTAATGTTACAACGAGTTTACCTGGGGCTTAAACTAAAAATATAAGTGTTAAAAGAAAAACTAGTCCAATTATTGTTTTTAGACATATTTATACCCTTATTACCTTAAGATCAATTTTAATGTGATTGTAGGATAGTTTTCCAAGAAAGTGACCTATATAATAATTTAAGTAAATAAAAAGACAAAATATCATCCTCTGGATTTTAAATTTCAACTATGTGATCACATAAGAAGAAAATAAAGATATAGTGAATATTGATGGTAATTTTGATCATAATTAAATTAATTTCATTTGGTTAATTTATTTATAAATTTTATTAATAATATAATTATTTAAATTCTTAAACAACACCAACACAGTGATTATTTAATTAATCAAAATTAAAATAAATGATACTAAAAATATTAAAATAGATATAAATTGAATAAATTATTTAATTTAATGATTTTTAGATAAATATGACATGATATAAAGGTTTTAAAATGATATATTCTGATTCCACGTTTGTATTGATGTTTTTAAATTCAAATTAATTTAATAATGTCAAAATTGACATTAATGTTTTTTTATAATGAATAATATTTTACTAAATAATTTAAAATTCATACAAATCACATACTATATAAATTTATTGGTATATGTTTAAAAATATCAATCATATTCTATTCATGGAACAATGTTCTTTTTATAATAATTATATTGACCCCTAAATAGTAAATACTTTGTTACGAGTGTAAAGGGTAAAATGGGGTTTTGTGCATTTCATGCGCCTGTTTTAAAATTAATTTTATACACACATAGAATTATTATGTTATAAATTTTATTTCATATTTATAACCATTGGTTACAAATTATATAATAAGTATCATTTTATTTCTAGTCTTAAATGATAAATTACCTAGATAAAAATGCTAGTTACCACAGTGAAAGCTAAAATGGTGAAAGTAAGGAACCCTAGAAGTTAATAAAAAATATGTTTAAAACATGTGTTTTTTTTCATGTGGTGGATGTGTGGATTAAAAATATAATACTTAAACTCAATTTTTTATAAATCTTGGAGGCATTTGGGTTGAGAGTGAATCCCCATTATTAATTTTTTTTTGTATTTACAAAAATTCCACTCCTCCTCAATTATAAATGGATACCTTATCCCCTCACTTATTCACAAATATAATTTTTTTTGGATCAACCAAAACCTGAAAAAATATCTCCCCAACATATTTATATTTTTTATAGAGCTATTGTTCTTCCTAAAATACCAAACCTAGGGTCCTTAATAAGAGATCCAAAGGAGGTTGTTCTAACCATTGGTATTTGTCTTCACTAAGATATTTCTTTTTAATCTTCCAACTACCACCTTCATTCATTTATTAATAATTAAAATATAATTAAAATATAATATAACATATAAATATATTTTATTATGTTTATGAAATAACCTATATCCATATCCTCTTCTATCAAACATGGAATGAAACCGTTGATTATGTGTACGATAGATTACCACCTCGTGAACTGATGTAATTTGTTTTGCATCACCACCTATTACAACTAAATATAATTATGTATTAATGTTTATATATGATATTTATTATATTATTATACTTATATAATTATAATATCACATATACATTCTTACTTCTCATTCCTTAGGAATATGATAACATCGCTCGTGTGCACGGTAGACTACCGCCTCACAAAGTGATGATATTCATTTTTTACTTAAGATTTACCTGGAAGGTAATAAGGAAATATTTAATGAATATATTTGATATTTATGGAATCATAATTTCTATATAAATGTGATATATTATTTACCCTTATTTTATTCCGTCTGCGGAGAAAATGGAAACAACATTCATTCATACGTACGACCTACCTTTTCCATGAACGATGCATTTCATTTTCTATCTCTAAATTTTATGGATTACTATATATATATATACTGAATATATATGATATTTATTTCATTTTTAACAATCTGGATTTGATGGAACCACTATACAAGTAAAAATAACAAAAATACCAAATCAAAATGTACATGAAAAACAAAGTGGCTATTATCTGAAACATGATTTTAACAAGAAATTGTTAATAAAAAGGTAATAAAAGGTCATAATTAAATAATATATGGTATGATATATATAATTATGGTTATTTAATATATTTATAATAAACTTATATTTATTATACACGAGGTTCAAATGTGTATAAAGGAAGTCGATACTTAAGGTAAGGTAATTTCGTCTCAACTTGTTTTCTTTGGGACATATGTTATGTTATTCACCTATATTATTTTATGAGGTGTATATTCAGCCCATTATATCATGAATTTATTTATTTTAATGATATTTAAAGTTTCATTTAAAGTTATTCTTTCATGTAACTTACAATTAAAATGTTACCAAATCATGTAAGGGATTTCTAGTCCATCTTTTATTTATGGGAGACATATGTCATATTCCCCACTTATTTTTTTTGGTGTATATACTTACCTTGAATTTATTTTATGATTATAATCATAAAATTTATTTTATATACATATCTATATAATTTTATCTCTTTTATGGGGCTTACTATTCAAAATTTACCAAAGTGGTAAGGGTTTGATGTTACATTCTCATTGTTTATAGGGATTGTTTATGATTATGCTTTAAATGATGAAATATTGCAATATATTTATCAATAAAATCATGAATTTACTTATCATTTAGTTATTCCTTGAAAATACATGTTTCCCTTTATTTTTATATCTCTATTTACTCAAGATTGTAAAATAATGTTTTTAAAGAAAATCGACTTTATTTATCTTTTTGGTTGAAAAAACATTTTTATCCATATCCATGATTTATAAAACTATTTTCAAAAATGTTTTAATGTTACTATATAATTTTTTAAATTAATTTTTACCATTATTTTAATTTTTTAAATTTTTTTATAAGTAATATTTATGTTGTTTTCCAAACAAGACCCATTTTCATTTTACCAGAAATGTGAAAGGAATCTTTGTTTTAAACATGTATGACATGAACATAATTTTCCACCTTCATGACTAATAAATGATTTAAATCTTAATTTATAAGTTTCTAATTTTATTTTTAAAGAAAATATTTTTTAAAATGTTCTATGAATTTTTATTTAAAAAAATGACTTTCAAATTGGAAAGACTATTTTTCTCAAGAAATGTTCCAAGTGATCTTTCAAAATCATTTTCAATATAAAATGAAATATTTTAATGTTAATTAATATTTTATAGGGATATGATCTAATTTTACCATCCCTATCCTTTCTCTAGATGTTTTATGTGTATAATGACAAGATGTTTATGAAACTTGTTCCTTTTCCAAAGGTTATACTATGATGGAATGATGAAATGTTTATGAAACTCATTTCTTTTCCACGAATTATGATATGAATAAATGTTTATATAACCCATTTATTTTCATGGGTTATTATATGATGAATTTTTTATGATCTTATGGAACAAAAATTTATATTTTAGGTGATGTGTGTGACCTATATCTCCCTCTAATTAATTTGGTAATGATTAACATTATATGAGCTCAAAGGGTACGCAAGAGGTTATCCTAAGACCAAAATAGGATACATAAGAGGTTATACCAAGATTAAAAGAGGGTAAAATAGAGGTTATATCAAGACCTAAGTAGGTATATAGGTGGTTATTGAAAGCGTGACATGTTATGAATGTCTTGGTGGATATACTTGACATAAGATTTTCTATACTTATATATATGCCACAAATATATATCTTATATTAATGCTACGATCTCATGGAGAATGTTCTTTGATTATTTTATGATTCATGTATTATAAAATACAAATATTTATGCCATGACTCATGTTTATGATCTATGATATGTAGGGTATTGTTTATCAAATGTTATTCTCATGTTCTCATACCCTTATGCTCATGTTATGTTGAAATCTACATTATTTACCCTTAATTAGAATCTAATATCACGCTTCCTTATATTTACTTTCCCTACGATAGGAATAAAGGTATTATGTATGATATGACTAAGAAGGGTTATAGTTATGAAGAACTTAGTGGGATATGGCGTATCTCACTTATGGACCAATTGTTTATTTGTATAAGTTTTCAAAGAAACTAGAACTAAAAAATTATCTAATGGATCATCATTTCATCTAATGAGTATTAATATATTAAGATGTAATGTTTATATATTATAAGTTTAGGTATTTATATTTGGTATCATAGAAAGGTTTAGTTATGCTTTGGAAATTGGGATGTGAAAATTTTAATTAGACCCCTAAGGATATTTTTAAGGATAATTTTAAGGATAATACTAAGTATAGGAAAATATCCTAGAATATTGGTGATGGATAGATCAGGTAGTCTCAAATAAATTATATCCATGTTTGGAAACTACAAGTGGAAATGGTTTTTGAATAGATATACCACAGGGAAATAACTAAAAAAAGGCTAATTGAGCTTGACTCAAGAATTACCAGGTATATAAAAATGAACCTTACTGTGGTCATGGTTTGACACACCCAGGGGATACGCTTTGGAAATTCACAAACTCATTATGAACCATTGTGAAGGATTTAAATAACGAACATGAATGACCTAGGTTAAACCTAAGGTGTCATAGATAAAAAATTAGGTGATATTATTTACACATACTATTAATATTTTTTTTATAATTATGTAATTTTCTACTATGGATATTTTTTCTCACACTATGATTTTAAGTTTTATTCAATAGTGGGAACCAAAAGGAATATGGTTAATGTTTAATATAATGGAAAATGTGTTGATTAGAAACCAAATTGTATAATGAATAAATTAAAGTATAATGTGATTATTACTAATTAGTTATCATGATATATGATTAATAACTTACACCTTAACTAACTCTTGGAATCAAAAAAATAAGATAAGGATAGAGTTCTTTGAGAGCTTGGGTGGTGGATACTGTGGTGGGAAGAATATTTATTTTTATATGTGTAAATAATTTGGTAAGATGAACTCAAGATAATGTCTCAAAGGAATAAGAATATGTTTTATGTGTGGAGTATAAGGGTACAAAGTAAGTAATTTTGGAATAAAAATGAAAAGTTCAGTTAATGTAATGGATGAGAATAATGGTTTCCCTAAGATATTATCAATGGTTGAATGTTAAAAATGTAGAAAGTATGGGAATTATGAAAATTTATTTCCTAGGGGTAAATATCAAGAATAATATCAATAAGGTTATATGTGTAAAAGTTTTTCTATTGATGATGAAGATACTAAAAATGACATATAAAAGTAAGGAGGTAGTAAGGACTATGATAATGAATACTTTTTAATAGTTTTATAATGAAGTGGAATGATTGAAGTGTTTATTTATTAGAATTAAATAATTATGAAATATATAAGGGTTTTTTCTATAGAATTTTTACATTAAGTATTTGTAAGAATATGTTGAATTATACTAGTGATCTAGAAAATTAATTTAATGGAAACATGATATTTTATGGAAAACATGTGATTAATGAAAAGATAATCCTTAACATGTTTCTGACATTTAGATAATGTTTTTTAGTTTAGATAAAGAGGTGATTGATATGGATAAATTAAATTAGTAGTATTGATGACATTCGGAATGATTAATTATTTAATGAAAAATTGGGTTATGTTATCATTAATGGAGTTTATAATTTTTTTGTATTTATAGAATATATTCAATAATCATTGGTTTTATTTAAGGTATGATAAAGCATGTATGTTTTCATAGAGATTTTGTGGTTAATTATGGTTATTATAATGTTTCAGTATAATACATGACAAAAGTATTCATATATTTGGTATGTGATAATTAAAATTTACTTTATGATATTTGAGGGATTAATGATAAGATGATTTTGGAAATTTAGTGACGTTATTTCTAATTTTTTTAGATTCCAATTTTGGTTAGAATTGGAGTATCCTTAAGTTTAACTATTAATGTAATGGATAAAGTTAAAATTTGGATTTTATTGGATTTCTTATTCTGTCTATTTTGGTTTTTTAACATATTTTGAGGCTAAAGGAATTACATATGGATCTTATGATGATTTTAGTGCTTTAGGCATGAAACATTCCTCATGAATATTCATTTCATGGATGAAGTGGAAATTGATCAAAGCATAACCAAAGGATTAAATTGTTCTTATGATATATAGGAAAGTTAATCCCTATATATTTGGGTCCCTTTTAAATTATTTATCATATCGGGATAGTAGATTATCAATTGGAACTTCCACTAGACCTATCTCAAGTCCATGTTGTGTTACATGTATCTCTCATAAGGAAATAGATACTTGATCCATCACATTCACTAAAATCAAAGTTCATACCCATATAGTATCATCTTCCTTATAAGGAACAACTGGTGGATATTATGGATCATACAGATAAAGTTCTATGAAATAAGACCACTCACCTGATCAATGTTTTGTGGTGAAACTACCAATTTAAAGAAGCTAAATTGGAAACTGAGGATATGATGAGGAAAAAATATCCTCATTTGTTTGTATCAGAGAGATTAATTTTGAGGATGAAATTAAGGGGGTTATAATTTAACACCCTAAGAATTTATGAAATATATTTTTTGAATTAATTTAATTTCTTTGATATCTTTCATTACACGCAACATCGAGTTTTAACAAATAGTGATATACTATTAATATTATTATTTAAATTTGACCATTATTGCATAGTCATTGAATTTAATGATATGAATAGTAATAAACACATTTTTAAAATTAATTATTAATGTTTTAGATAAATAAAATATATTTATAAATAAGTACTTATTTTTAGTAAAGTCTTTATATGCTTTGAAAATACTTTTTTATCAAAAACTATTTTTTATTTATTTTTGTGAAAAAATAATAAAATTAATTTTTGAAAATGTAACACCCCAAGCTTCTATGGTACGTTTCCCTTCGAATAATGCGATAGCGTGTGTTGTACGCAACCTCGAGTTCTAACACACACCACAACTAATTAAACTAGCCGCTGTGAATAGTTATACCTACTTTTTGAAATCATATATATTTTATATTTCAAAATGGACTTCATTTTTGGATTCGGAATATCGAAATTATCCTAGGGTGAAATTTTGGTACTTTTCGGATAACTTTTATATTTTGATGAATAGTGAAAATTACTAAATTTTAATTAAAAACAACTTTTTTAATCAAAATAATTAATAGTGATAAATTATGAATTTTAGTGGTTTTAAATTATATTTAGAATATATTTTTACCATTTAATATAATGTTGGTCATTGGACATAATTTTACAATTAAACCAAACATAAACAAGTGTCAATCTTTTGATAGTTATTATCTCTTAAAAACACGCTTTTTGTTTTGACAGCGGGAATTAATTTTAAATTAATTTCTGCCACTTCTGTGTTTTGAATTTAGAAAAATGGATTCCATATTTGGAATCAGGATGTTCAAATTGTGTAAATAGGTAACTTTTATTTTTAGACATTTTGAATAATTACTGCGGTAAATATTTTATTTACCATGGTTAAGGGTAAATCTGGTAAATAAGGGTTAAAAAAATAATATTATAATAATACTAAATTACCCTAAAACGTGTCTCAACCCTATTGGTTGATACATGGTCGACCATGGGCATCTTTGGGTCTATTTTGGGACCCCATGGATCCACTTGTAAGTGATAATGACACATTATATTAATAAAGCTAAAATAAAAATAAAAATGGCATAAGCTTACATCTTTTAGAAGAACAATTTTTACATAGGGTTATACATGTTGGAATTTCGATTATAAATATTCATTAGAAAGATAAAAGGATTTCCTACATAATCATATTTTATTTATAATTTTTAGACATTAAATAATTTATTTTATTTATGACACAATGATGATGCAGTAATTACTATAATAGTGAAAAATTAAAATAATTGATATTATAAATACCCAAATAAATATAATATGAAACTTTTAATGAATTAAACTAATTTTCTAGGATAATATGATATATTAGGATTGATTTAATTGACTTTTTTCTAAGTAATCAATCTGTTATGAGTTTCACAAAAATCAACTATTGAATAGTGTCAAAATTGACATAAAAGAGTTCTTAAAACAAATATTATATTATTAATTGATATTAAATTCCTAAAAATCTAAGGTTCGGCCAAGAGACTTATATTATGATAGGTTAATCATTAATGGACCACTTGGGGGTCGCTTGGATGTATATAGTAAGTTTATTAACCATATTATATAAAAATACAAAGAGACATTGTAAAAGTGAAACTAATTAACTTAGAGTTAATACTTAAAGATAAGGTTAATATAAGTACCCAAACCTGTCTAAATTCTATTGGATGAGTTGTTTTCGACCTATCCCCACCTCATCCTTTGAATAGTCAACTTTGGAGCCTTTGGAAACCGAATATGAATTTATTATAAATTAATATTTCTAGCTTTTCCAAAGGTGCCCCTCACCCCTCTTATAAAAGGGCACTCCTCCTTCTCTTTTCCTCACACCTCTCAAGCCACTTGGCTCGTCCAAACTCTGCCCAAATAAGCTCCCCACATCCCTCTCCTCCTCCTTGAAGCTTCCCCTTAGGCAGAAAGCATTTCAAGAAGTCCTTTGGTTCCAACCAAAGTGAGTTACCTAAATTAAAGGTAACATTTTCTCTTAAAGTATTTTCATTTATTTTGCTTCTCCAACCCCCAAAATCTTTTTATTTCCTTTATTTTGTAACAACAACAGTATCCTAAATATACTAGGATGTTGTTATAAGAAGGATTCAAACTACACATACACACAACTCCATCTAATGGATGATGAACATAATGTTTCTGTGGATGGCAAACTAACGCCTCACGAAACGATGATTGTTCAAATACATCTTACCACCTCTCATGGTGGCCATTATGATGGCACTGTAATTAAATATGATATTAATGATATATATTTTATATATAAGCTTCTGTAATTCCATTTTATTTCATACCATTATTCGTTTCATGTTGTATATACATACGATAATTTCATTTGAGGAAGTGCGGACTACCGCCCCCTTAAAATGATATGACTCGTTCATACCACACATGGAACGTATAAAGGATGGTGTTAATGAACTTAAGTAACATATATAAAATATTATATTATACTGGAATAGTAATATACCTATGTATCATTTGGATTTGATTCTTTTAAAATGAAAATTAAATGGAAGTAGCGTTCGTGCGTACGTACGGACTACCGTCTCCACGAACGCGATAAGATTCATTCTCCATCATATCCATTCAAGTATTATTCTCATTTTAGGGTTAAAAATAATGTTAATATCATTCTGATTATGAATAAGATATAATATATCCATTACAAACATGTCTTACGTAACCAAACATTTAAGAAGAACGAATCGATTATCACCCGAAACTACGATAATACTAAGATATTATTAATAAAGCAATGTTAAAAGATCATATATGATATCATATTAATGTATATGATTCTTGTATAATTTAATAACAATTATTTCACCATTATACAGGAGGTTAACCTACCCCAACCAAGGAAAAGTACAAGGTAAGGGTTATTTCACAATCTCTTCATTATCCGAGGTTGTTTATACGTAATAATCTACTGGGATTTCTTTATCATCCACATCCATGTTTCTTCGAAATGTATTTCAAAACATATTTATTATTTACAAGAATATGGGTTAAATTCATTTATACCCTTGTTTGACTTTTTGTAAGAGGTTTATAAAGGAATCTTTCCGTCGTTTTCAAAACAAGGTCCTTTTTGACCTTTTCGATAGAATTAAGATAAGAATGTTTTTTTACTTATACGGCGGGTGCGGTTATTTTCCGCTGTTCGTCAAAGATTTCCTTACAAGCTTACAAGAATATTTTCAAGAAAATGTTTTATTTTATATGGCTCTTAAATGATTTCAAAAATAGAAAGAGATATTTCTCTAAAAAGTGTTTTGATTTCATCTATGTCAACATCCTTTAATGGATTTTACGCTTATTTGAAGTTGATTTATTATAATACAAAACTTCTATATTGTATTGAAGGTTTTGTGATATGTTTGACTGTGGATGTGCTATTTTATACCATTCATAGTTTATGGTAAAACTATTGACATTTCGTATTCTAGTTTTAATCCGAATGTTTATGTTATATTTCAAACTTTTCTTCAGATGAATGTGCTAAACAAGTATGTTCCGGGTTGGGGACCGGTAAAAGTAAGCCCTCCAGGTTGGGGACTGGTTAAAGTAAGCCCTCCAGGTTAGGGACTGGTAAAAGTAAGCCCTCCGGTTTGGTCTCCGGTTATTAGAGGTACTCCGGGTTGGTGTCCGGTTATTAGAGGCACTCCAGGTTGGTGTCCGGTTATTAGAGGCACTCCGGGTTGGTGTCCGGTTATTAGAGGCACTCCGGGTTGGGTTCCGGTTAGAAGTAACCCCTAGGTCTTGGGATGAGGCCTAGACAATGAAATTAACGTTTTACATTATGCATTCCAACATTATGAAAGTGGTTATTGATATTGCATGTGATTATTCGATTAGTAGAATATCCATGTGAACAAGTAAATGGCATTATTTCATTTTACTTTTGCCATACCATGTTGAAGTTCAATTTTAAAAGGCTTTTGTTTTAGTAATTCATTGCCTTAAATGTTTATGCTTATTTTGAATGTTCCGCTATATTGTTATCCTTACTGGGCATTTGAGCTCACCCCTTTTCTATGTTTTATTTTTCCCAGGTAGTGAAGAAGTAAATTATGATTGACTTGCAGGGATATTATGAGGGGTTTATAGTGTGGACGTTGGAAACATTATGTTGTTGTAGTAGTTTTTCATTTTATGATGTAATGTAAAACTTATGAATATATCTAGTGTTTCCAAGGCTACTAAACCAATCGGTCTTTCGAGATTTGATCTTTCTTGTGATCATGCCAATGTTACGAAGTAATGCACCGACTCTGGGTAGCTGGGGTCGGGGCGTTACAGTTGGTATCAGAGGAAGTTTAGTACAAACCTTGGAAGCTAGATTTAGATAAACTTTGATTAGAGCACGTAGACCTAAGATGAACTTTGAGGATTAGTATAGAAGAACTTCCTAGAATTTTGGTATTGTAGAGATTTTGTGAGTTTTCAGAGCAATACATCCCTGTCTGGATACGAGCAGGTAGAGGCGGCTCTGGCACAGATGTACCTAGGGGTAAAACCCGAAAACACCGCTTTGAGCTAGACTCGAACGGGAACTGGTGCACGACAACGGGCCTTGCTGCACTCTTGGTTACGACACTCCCGGGGGATATGCTTAGGATAACTCTCATTTTCTTTACAAATCATTATGAAGGGTTTATGAGTATATACTTCCTCAAAGAAAACATTTTTATGATTATGGATTATATCCATAAATAGTTCAATTTATGTTATGTGTTTTATAAGTATGGGATTATGTATTTTGATTCATAAACTAATCTAGTTTATGCCATTGTTTAGAAATGGCGCCTAGTGGAAGAAATGGAAACCGTATCAATGCGCGCACTCCATGTAGGGATTGCCCTCCTGCTCAAGATAATTATAGTGGGGCTGGTGATGCAACTGGTGCTGATCAGCTAATCACCGTACTGGGACAACTTACTCAGGTTATGAATAATAACCTTACCCGTATGGAGCACCCTGATCCGCAGCGTGGAGGATCAATGTTAGATCGATTCATGAGGCAACAACCACCAACATTCAATGGGAATACAAATCCCTTAGTAGCTGAGCAATGGATATTTTCCCTAGAGAAAATATTTCAGGCTTTGGGGAGCAGTGAAAGGGAAAAAGTTATCATGGCAGTTTACCGCCTCACTGGAGATGCTGATCAATGGTGGTCATTGATTCAGAACATGAAGGAAGATGATGAAGTATCAAATATGGAATGGAGGGAGTTCAAAGATCTGTTTTTAGAAAAATACTTTCCTCGCGACCATCGAGCAGATATGGAAAGACAATTTCTGAGTCTGAGACAAAAGGAGGATGAGAATGTCACAAAGTATGAGGCTAACTTTACAAGGTTAGAGAGGTATGCTGGAGATTATATTCACAACCCAAGAAGTAAGATTGATCGTTTCTTTGATGGGTTAAAACCATTTCTCCGTAGAGCATTAGTCTCACAATCCTTTTCGTCGTACGAAGACATTGTCTCATGTGCTATCAAGACCGAAAAAGAATTCTCTAAGTCTTATGACTTTAAAGCGAAGCAAGAGAAGAAGAGACCTGCTGATCAATCTGGGAATGGAAATAAGGGGAAGAAGGGAAAGGTTGAATATCCATCTTGTGGTAAATGCGGGAAGAAACATCCTGGTGCTTGCTTGAAGGGAATGGGAGTCTGTTACAAGTGTGGTGAAAAAGGCCACCAAGCTCATGATTGCAAGGGGAAGAAGGAAGCTACCAACGTTCAGTGCTACAATTGTAGGGAGATGGGGCATTATGCAAATTCATGTCCTAAGCGTCAGGAGAACTTACCTCAGAAAAGGCCAAGGGATCAAGGCCAGGCTTATGCTATCACTACTGCTGAGGTAGAAGCTCCGAAAGACGTGGTGGCAGGTAATTTAATGGTTTCCTCAAGTTTAGAAAATGCATTATTTGATTCTGGATCATCGCATTGTTTCATATCTTCCCAGTTTGCTAAGAAAATTAGATATTTCCAATTTGATTTAATAAGGGAGTTGTCAGTTAAAACTCCTAAGGGAAGTATCGTTGCAACAAAGTTTTGTGAATCAGTCCCCATTAGAGCACATAAATTTTCTTTATCTGCTGATCTCATCGTCATACCTATGATTGAGTTTGATATAATCCTCGGTATGGACTGGCTTTCAGACTATGATGCAAAGATTTATTGTAAGAAGAAAGAGGTTACGATTCTTGATGATAATGATAAGGAACACCTTATTTTTAGAGCAGAATCGTCACCACCTAATTCTTATTTAGATCCACCATCAATAGCTCAACTAAATTCAATTATTGGGGAGGAAGAGAATGAAATAACTGTCGGTGAGGAAAGGAATGTTCAAATAGAGGATGTACCTATTGTGAAAGAATTTTTAGATGTATTTCCGGAAGATTTACCTGGACATCCTCCAGAACGAGAAGTTGAGTTTTCTATTGATTTGATTCCTGGATCAAGGCCTATATCGAAGACCCCTTATAGAATGGCCACTGTAGAGCTAGTCGAACTAAAGAAACAACTAGAGGAATTGAGTAATAAGGGATTTATTCGCCCTAGTGTTTCTCCATGGGGAGCCCCTGTTCTTTTTGTTAAAAAGAAAGATGGATCTATGAGGTTATGTATCGATTACAGGGAGATCAATGCTATAACGATAAAGAACAAGTATCCCCTACCTCGTATTGATGATTTATTTGACCAACTGCATGGAGCTCAATACTTTTCAAAGATTGACCTTCGATCTGGATACCATCAGTTGTGTGTAAAGAAGGAAGACATTCCGAAAACATCATTTCGAACCAGGTACGGGCATTACGAGTTTACTGTAATGCCGTTTGGATTGACTAATGCACCCTCTGTATTCATGGATCTGATGAATAGAGTTTTCAAGGAGTATCTCGATGAATTTGTGGTGGTATTTATTGATGATATATTGGTATACTCCAAAACCTACAAAGATCATGAAAATCACTTGCGCATTATCTTGAAGACTCTGAGGAGGCATGAATTATATGGAAAGTTTAGCAAGTGTGAATTCTGGCTTCAGGAGATTTCTTTTCTTGGCCATATTGTCTCTAAAGATGGAATCTCTGTTGATCCTTCTAAGACCAAAGCAATCCAAGAATGGCCAGCACCTACGAGTATAACTGAGGTACGTAGTTTTATTGGCTTGGCAGGTTATTATCGACGTTTCGTCCAGAATTTTTCCCGATTGGCTAACCCATTAACGAAGCTCACACGTAAAGGGGTTAAATTTGTTTGGACAAAAGAGTGTGAAGAATGTTTCGAAGAACTGAAGAGAAGATTAGTCAATGCTCCTATATTGACTCTACCATCGGGAAATGATGGGTTCGTTATTTATAGTGATGCATCGAAGAAAGGACTTGGCTGTGTCCTTATGCAGAATGATAGAGTTATTGCCTATGCATCACGACAGTTGAAAATTCATGAACAAAACTATCCTACTCATGATCTTGAGTTAGCAGCTGTGATATTTGCTTTGAAGATATGGAGGCACTACCTCTATGGTGAAAAATGTGAGATTTATACTGATCACAAGAGTTTGAAGTATATTTTCTCACAAAAAGAACTCAACATGAGGCAAAGGAGATGGCTTGAATTACTCAAGGATTATGATTGTACGATACACTACCACCCGGGGAAGGCAAACAAGGTGGCAGATGCTTTGAGCAAAAAAGACCATGGAGTTTTGAACATGATGAGAATTAAAAGGGATCCAATTTTCATGGATCTAGTGAAGATGGACATGGGAATAACCAGGGAAGGTGAAACATCAATGCTTTTTCAAATGGTTGCCAAACCATCTTTACTAGAAAGGATTAAGAGTTCTCAGACCGATGATGAAGAATTTCAGAAGAAGATTAAAGCTTTGAATGATGGGAGATTGAGAGACTTTGTGTATGAAGATGGAACTTTGAAATTTGGAAAGAGACTTTGTGTTCCTGATTTACCTGATCTGAAAAGGGAATTACTGGATGATGCTCATAGTTCCAATTTCTCTATACACCCTGGGAGCACCAAAATGTATAGAGATTTGAAGGAACATTTTTGGTGGGACAACATGAAGAGGGAGATTGCTGATTTTGTATCAAGATGTATGGTTTGTCAACAAGTGAAAGCTGGAAGGCAACAGCCTGGAGGAGTCATGCAACCTCTTCCCATACCGGAGTGGAAATGGGACAATATTACGATGGACTTTGTCATGGGGATACCAAAGACTCCTAGAAGGAACAATGCAATATGGGTGATTGTTGATCGTCTTACCAAGTCAGCACATTTTCTTGCTATAAGAGAAGATCTACCCCTGGAACGTCTAGCAAGACTATACATTAATGAAGTTGTGAGACTTCATGGAGTACCCCTATCGATTGTTTCTGATCGTGATCCCTGTTTTACTTCAAGATTTTGGAAAAGTCTTCAGAAATCCCTGGATACTGAACTTCATTTGAGCACTGCTTACCACCCTCAGACATACGGACAATCAGAACGGACTATTCAGACCTTAGAAGACATGTTGAGATCTTGCTCACTTGATTTTCAGGGTATGTGGGATCAATATTTACCACTAGTAGAATTTTCCTATAACAATAGCTTCCATTCGAGTATTCAGATGGCACCATATGAAGCGTTATACGGAAAGAGATGTCGTACACCAACCTGTTGGGATGACGTTGGTGAAAGAAAACTTGTAGGCCCAGAACTGGTGGAGGAAACGGTGGAAAAGGTGAAGGTAATCCAAAATCACATCAAAGCAGCTCAAAGTAGGCAGAAGAGCTATGCCGATAATCGAAGGAAGGATTTGGAATTTCAAGTCGGTGATCATGTTTTCCTGAAGGTATCTCCGTGGAAGGGAGTCATACGTTTTGGTAAGAAAGGAAAATTGAGTCCCAGGTACATCGGACCTTTCGAAATTCTAGAACGAATTGGGGCTGTAGCTTACCGATTGGCAATGCCGCCAAGTCTCTCCAAAGTTCACGATGTGTTCCACGTATCTCTGTTGAGAAAATACATGCCTGACCCAACGCATGTACTCACCTATGAGGAATTAGAACTGGAACCCGATCTGTCTTATTGCGAAGAGCCCGTCAGGATTCTTGATACAAGAGAACAAGTACTGAGAAACCGGACGACGCGTCTGGTAAAAGTTTTGTGGAGAAACCATAAGATGGAAGAGGCAACGTGGGAACCCGAGGAACTTATGATGAAGAACCACCCGAGTCTTTTTATACAGTAATACCCTAGAAATTGCGAGGACGCAATTATTTGAAGGAGGGGAGAATGTAACACCCCAAGCTTCTATGGTACGTTTCCCTTCGAATAATGCGATAGCGTGTGTTGTACGCAACCTCGAGTTCTAACACACACCACAACTAATTAAACTAGCCGTTGTGAATAGTTATACCTACTTTTTGAAATCATATATATTTTATATTTCAAAATGGACTTCATTTTTGGATTCTGAATATCGAAATTATCCTAGGGTGAAATTTTGGTACTTTTCGGATAACTTTTATATTTTGATGAATAGTGAAAATTACTAAATTTTAATTAAAAACAACTTTTTTAATAAAAATAATTAATAGTGATAAATTATGAATTTGAGTGGTTTTAAAGTATATTTAGAATATATTTTTACCATTTAATATAATGTTGGTCATTGGACATAATTTTACAATTAAACCAAACATAAACAAGTGTCAATCTTTTGATAGTTATTATCTCTTAAAAACACGCTTTTTGTTTTGACAGCGGGAATTAATTTTAAATTAATTTCTGCCACTTCTGTGTTTTGAATTTAGAAAAATGGATTCCATATTTGGAATCAGGATGTTCAAATTGTGTAAATAGGTAACTTTTATTTTTAGACATTTTGAATAATTACTGCGGTAAATATTTTATTTACCATGGTTAAGGGTAAATCCGGTAAATAAGGGTTAAAAAAATAATATTATAATAATACTAAATTACCCTAAAACGTGTCTCAACCCTATTGGTTGATCCATGGTCGACCATGGGCATCTTTGGGTCTATTTTGGGACCCCATGGATCCACTTGTAAGTGATAATGACACATTATATTAATAAAGCTAAAATAAAAATAAAAATGGCATAAGCTTACATCTTTTAGAAGAAAAATTTTTACATAGGGTTATACATGTTGGAATTTCGATTATAAATATTCATTAGAAAGATAAAAAGATTTCCTACATAATAATATTTTATTTATAATTTTTAGACATTAAATAATTTATTTTATTTATGACACAATGATGATGCAGTAATTACTATAATAGTGAAAAATTAAACTAATTGATATTATAAATACCCAAATAAATATAATATGAAACTTTTAATGAATTAAACTAATTTTCTAGGATAATATGATATATTATGATTGATTTAATTGACTTTTTTATAAGTAATAAATCTGTTATGAGTTTCACAAAAATCAACTATTGAATAGTGTCAAAATTGACATAAAAGAGTTCTTAAAACAAATATTATATTATTAATTGATATTAAATTCCTAAAAATCTAAGGTTCGGAAAAGCGACTTATATTATGATAGGTTAATCATTAATGGACCACTTGGGGGTCGCTTGGATGTATATAGTAAGTTTATTAACCATATTATATAAAAATACAAAGAGACATTGTAAAAGTGAAACTAATTAACTTAGAGTTAATACTTAAAGATAAGGTTAATATAAGTACCCAAACCTGTCTAAATTCTATTGGATGAGTTGTTTTAGACCTATCCCCACCTCATCCTTTGAATAGTCAACTTTGGAGCCTTTGGAAACCGAATATGAATTTATTATAAATTAATATTTCTAGCTTTTCCAAAGGTGCCCCTCACCCCTCTTATAAAAGGGCACTCCTCCTTCTCTTTTCCTCACACCTCTCAAGCCACTTGGCTCGTCCAAACTCTGCCCAAATAAGCTCCCCACATCCCTCTCCTCCTCCTTGAAGCTTCCCCTTAGGCAGAAAGAATTTCAAGAAGTCCTTTGGTTCCAACCAAAGTGAGTTACCTAAATTAAAGGTAACATTTTCTCTTAAAGTATTTTCATTTATTTTGCTTCTCCAACCCCCAAAATCTTTTTATTTCCTTTCTTTTGTAACAACAACAGTATCCTAAATATACTAGGATGTTGTTATAAGAAGGATTCAAACTACACATACACACAACTCCATCTAATGGATGATGAACATAATGTTTCTGTGGATGGCAAACTAACGCCTCACGAAACGATGATTGTTCAAATACATCTTACCACCTCTCATGGTGGCCATTATGATGGCACTGTAATTAAATATGATATTAATGATATATATTTTATATATAAGCTTCTGTAATTCCATTTTATTTCATACCATTATTCGTTTCATGTTGTATATACATACGATAATTTCATTTGAGGAAGTGCGGACTACCGCCCCCTTAAAATGATATGACTCGTTCATACCACACATGGAACGTATAAAGGATGGTGTTAATGAACTTAAGTAACATATATAAAATATTATATTATACTGGAATAGTAATATACCTATGTATCATTTGGATTTGATTCTTTTAAAATGAAAATTAAATGGAAGTAGCGTTCGTGCGTACGTACGGACTACCGTCTCCACGAACGCGATAAGATTCATTCTCCATCATATCCATTCAAGTATTATTCTCATTTTAGGGTTAAAAATAATTTTAATATCATTCTGATTATGAATAAGATATAATATATCCATTACAAACATGTCTTACGTAACCAAACATTTAAGAAGAACGAATCGATTATCACCCGAAACGACGATAATACTAAGATATTATTAATAAAGCAATGTTAAAAGATCATATATGATATCATATTAATGTATATGATTCTTGTATAATTTAATAACAATTATTTCACCATTATACAGGAGGTTAACCTACCCCAACCAAGGAAAAGTACAAGGTAAGGGTTATTTCACAATCTCTTCATTATCCGAGGTTGTTTATACGTAATAATCTACTGGGATTTCTTTATCATCCACATCCATGTTTCTTCGAAATGTATTTCAAAACATATTTATTATTTACAAGAATATGGGTTAAATTCATTTATACCCTTGTTTGACTTTTTGTAAGAGGTTTATAAAGGAATCTTTCCGTCGTTTTCAAAACAAGGTCCTTTTTGACCTTTTCGATAGAATTAAGATAAGAATGTTTTTTTACTTATACGGCGGGTGCGGTTATTTTCCGCTGTTCGTCAAAGCTTTCCTTACAAGCTTACAAGAATATTTTCAAGAAAATGTTTTATTTTATATGGCTCTTAAATTATTTCAAAAATAGAAAGAGATATTTCTCTAAAAAGTGTTTTGATTTCATCTATGTCAACATCCTTTAATGGATTTTACGCTTATTTGAAGTTGATTTATTATAATACAAAACTTCTATATTGTATTTAAGGTTTTGTGATATGTTTGACTGTGGATGTGCTATTTTATACCATTCATAGTTTATGGTAAAACTATTGACATTTCGTATGCTAGTTTTAATCCGAATGTTTATGTTATATTTCAAACTTTTCTTCAGATGAATGTGCTAAACAAGTATGTTCCGGGTTGGGGACCGGTAAAAGTAAGCCCTCCAGGTTGGGGACTGGTTAAAGTAAGCCCTCCAGGTTAGGGACTGGTAAAAGTAAGCCCTCCGGTTTGGTCTCCGGTTATTAGAGGTACTCCGGGTTGGTGTCCGGTTATTAGAGGCACTCCGGGTTGGTGTCCGGTTATTAGAGGCACTCCGGGTTGGTGTCCGGTTATTAGAGGCACTCCGGGTTGGGTTCCGGTTAGAAGTAACCCCTAGGTCTTGGGATGAGGCCTAGACAATGAAATTAACGTTTGACATTATGCATTCCAACATTATGAAAGTGGTTATTGATATTGCATGTGATTATTCGATTAGTAGAATATCCATGTGAACAAGTAAATGGCATTATTTCATTTTACTTTTGCCATACCATGTTGAAGTTCAATTTTAAAAGGCTTTTGTTTTAGTAATTCATTGCCTTAAATGTTTATGCTTATTTTGAATGTTCCGCTATATTGTTATCCTTACTGGGCATTTGAGCTCACCCCTTTTCTATGTTTTATTTTTCCCAGGTAGTGAAGAAGTAAATTATGATTGACTTGCAGGGATATTATGAGGGGTTTATAGTGTGGACGTTGGAAACATTATGTTGTTGTAGTAGTTTTTCATTTTATGATGTAATGTAAAACTTATGAATATATCTAGTGTTTCCAAGGCTACTAAACCAATCGGTCTTTCGAGATTTGATCTTTCTTGTGATCATGCCAATGTTACGAAGTAATGCACCGACTCTGGGTAGCTGGGGTCGGGGCGTTACAGAAAATTATAAAATTCATTTGAAAAAATTAAATTCATCTTTTTTAATCTAAATGTAAAAATTAACTTAGGGTTAATTTTTTTATAATTTTTTGAAAAGATTAATTTTCTGGTTAATAATGAAAAACTACCAATTTTTATTAAAAACTTCCTTTTTGATTTAAATAATTTTTAAAGTTACAAATTATTTAAAAATATTTTAAAATTAAAATTATTAAAATCATATATTTATTAATCCAATCTAGCAATTTTAATCAATTTCATATTGAATTTTTGATATTAAAACTTTCTGTACTTATAAAAAATGTCTCTTTAGAAAATCATTTTTTCATCACATTTCAGGTTTAATTTTAAATTCAATTTTCCACTTATATGAATTTTATTTGGAAAAATTGATTCCATATTTTGAATTATAATAATTAATATTATATAATAAGGTTAATTTAATTTTTTTTCCAAAATGAATAAATTTTTTTAGTAAAAAGTAATTGCTATGTTTAAGGTTAAAACAGGTTTACCGGGGTTAAACTGAAATGATAAGGGTTAAAATGATCTAAAAAATTATCCAATTATTATTTTTAGGACAATTTTATATAATTATTACCTAAAGATCTATTTTTATGTTCTTTTGAGACACTTTTCTCTAAAAGTGACAAATTTAATAATTTAAGGAAAGAAAAAGAAAAAATGTCACACTTCTGTTTTTAAATTTTAATTATGTATTCATATAGGGGAAAAAAGAAAGATGTGAATGAATATTTATGATAATTTTGAGAATGATAAATTTAATTTCATGAGGGTAATTTATTTTTTATTTTTAGTAATTATATTTCAATGTCCCTGGCCGGGGTCCTCTTAACTTGTACCCCAAGCCGGTGGGTCACATGGCTTCAAGTGCGCCTCCCCGTACACTGGAGGCTGCTAAATAGTAGATAAGGTGTAAAGGTGGTACATTGGGGAGACTATACACTCATGTCTGAGTGACACTATAGATACAATAGATAACATTCAATATTAGAAGCATTATATAAACATACTGAATAACAATGTAGCATAAGAATATATATAACTGATATAATAGACAAGTGCCGAAGAATAAAAAAAATAGAATAAATATCTCAAAAGTCACTAGGAAGTGTCTAATATATGGATTCATGGAATGTTGATGAGAAAAAGGGGAACATGGGTTAGACAGATACAAGTATTCTATAGAAACTACAAAAAGAATAAAAAACTACCCTATAAGAATCTCAAGTTAAAGCCCGATCCTCTTCTCCTAAGATCCATCTAAAAGAAATAAACATCAGCAACCTATAGAAAGGAACTTTCCCTTATCAATACCTATAGATAGATTGTAATGAACCAGACCTCTCCGCTCCATTACTTTATGAAAATCCAGTGGTTGAAGTGTTCTGGGAGGTCACAGTGACTCATTTCAAGACTTTTCTAATTTTCTAGTTTTCCAATGGTAGGTTGCAATGATGAGTCACAATAGTGATTCGCAACGGTAGGTTTCAATAGTGAGTTTCAATGGTAGGTCACGATGGTGAGTCACAATGATGAGTCACAATGGTGAGTTACAATGGTAACTCACACCGGTGACTCACACTGGTGACTCGCACCGGTTGCCCACCAAGCAGTGACTCGCACCTGTGACTCGCAGTGAATCTCACTGGAGACTCGTACCGATAGCTCACCAATGGTGACTCACATTGGTCACTTGTCCAATGGTATCTCATTTTCAATAGTTTTTCAAAATTATTTATTTTCTCCAGTTTTTTCCAGCTTCTCCCCTTTATAGTTTTCTTTGATGTAAAATGAATTTAATTCCATATTTAATGGTTTTTGGAGCTATTTTGAATCATATATTTCTTCTAAAAATCTAAAGCTTCCACCGACTTCCAAACTATGTGGTATTGGTCAATATTCAAATTTAATGGATTTTAAAAATTGTTTCTACCATTCATTTAGGATTTGTCCTTTCTAAAGCCTAGATCTTTTATTCCTTGTTATCTTCCCTTTCTCTTAGTACAAGGCTACTAGAACCTTTCTTCTATGAGGAGTCATGAGTTGTTCTATAGCCTTTGGACCTAGTTTTTCCTTATAGGCTTTTCCTACTACATATGCACCCCCTACTTTGGCGTATTAAGGAAGCGATGATAACTTCTTCTTACAAGTAGGTTTTCCTTAATCTATCTCAATTGAGTATCATGTGAGGTGGGTGTATGAATTTATCCTTGTGAATATAGTTTAAACCAATTAAATTAAGATAATTTAATCATTTTCAAATAAATAAGTAGGTGTTGGGGAAAGTGATGTATGATCTTACTATTTTATTGATATTTCGATCAATGTTAGTAATTTTATTGGATATATGCCTACTAAAAATCGTGTCCGTTGGGGTTCCTTAGTTGTGAAGAAAATGTTTATGAATGCAATTTTGTTTTCTTCTGGTCAAAAAAATACATGTAATCTGTTAACCACATACACTCGGCTAATAAATGGATGCCATAAGATCAAACTATTTATGTGATAACCCTAGAATTAATAAGTGGAAATTAAGTATGGAATGCCATGTTAAATCTGAATGTGCCTTTTCTTTGTTTGTGTGGTGGTGTGTTGTCTGTGGGGTTGTTCAAACATGAGTTGTAGTGGGGTCATGGGAATGGTTGTGTGATGTGGGGTGGTTAGGGTGGTGTAATGTAATATTAGGTTGAGGGATTTATTGAATATAGAAAGTATGGGTAGTGTTGTGCAGTGGGGATGTGATTAGGTTGTGCTATGTTTGTGTTACTGGATGTGATGGGTGTGGTGTGGTTATGCAATAGAGCTACCAATAATGGTTGCGATGAGATGTGTTTCTGGGTGAGGCTATTAGTTGGGGGTTTTCTTTGAATATAGGATGGATTAGGTGGAATGAATTTGAAGAATAATGATGGAAATGGTTAGTATGGGTGTTAAACGGAGAGGAATGTGAAGTTGGTTAATTTACCAGGGTTCCTCTTCATATGTGTGACTTTTATTATATGTCTTGTTATGTATTGTTCTTAGTAGGTTCTTGATTAGGAATGGAATGAGTAAATGTTTTATTTAATAAAGAATGATAATGGGTTAAATAAATTTACTAAGGTATCAATTGAGTTTATGGTTGGTTGTGTTGTTGTGAATTTAGAGGTAGAAGCAAAGGAAGTATTGTGAGTTGGTTGTTGGTTGAAAAACCCATAAGATGGGCTTGAGTGTTTGGTATAATATATGTATTACTTTTATTTTCCTTGTGATTTCTTTACACACCCCACCCTAGTTGAGCACTATGTTCCAAACACCCCCATCGTCACAGGGGAGGGTGTCTTTCCCAAATATCCTGGTGAGAGGATGGATGGTTGGCCAACAACTCTTCCCTGCTCCCACTTTCAGGCGGTGATAGGGCAAGATTCTTCGAGTAGGTCATGGTTCGTGAGGCCTAGGTGTGCGAGAGCGAGTTGTGTTTCCCTGGTGTCTTCAGGATGAGATGTGTTTT
Source organism: Viscum album (assembly GCA_963277665.1). Taxonomy (NCBI): domain Eukaryota; kingdom Viridiplantae; phylum Streptophyta; class Magnoliopsida; order Santalales; family Viscaceae; genus Viscum; species Viscum album. The sequence goes on along the minus strand of OY728166.1, from coordinate 572,586,788 downwards.
GATTCTCAGGTGTCTTCGGGATGAGGTGTGGTTATGGACCAGGTGTCTGTGGGCGGTATGTGTTGTGGTAGTGGACCATGTGTCTGCAGGTGGAATATGTTGTGGTGTGAGGCCCAGGTGTGTGTGGGAGAGATGTGAGGTGCTTCATTTTTCCAGGTGATAGGACTAGCTGTATGGCCCAGGTGTGTGAGGGCGGTTGTGATGTGGTACTTTCAGAAGAGGTGGGAGTGCCAGGACATTTTCCATTTGGGTGTGAGAGCATCCAATCTGTGGGAAAGTGTGTGAGGTACCCTATCACTGATGTTATTATTATATTACTTTACTTGACCTGTGTTGTTTGGTGATCGTACCTTGGTGAGTTTGGGATGGATATTATACCTTGTTAGGTGTTGTTGGTTCTTCTATTTTCTCACAGAAGCATTAATATGCTTCTCCCACTTTTGAACAAGAGACTTTGGTTTTCCTACTGAGTATACTTGTATGCTCACCCTACATTATAAAAACTATTTTTAGGTTTCCATGAGGATTATGTGGACTGTGATGGGTGTTACTAGCTCAGACATTGGGACAGTTGTTATGTCGCTTCTTATCTTTAATTTTGGCACTTACCTTAGAGTTTTATTTCATTTGTAACAGTTTTATTTTAAACATGCATATGTTATGTATTTTTTATTTCTTATATATATATATATATCCTAGAGTTTTTTTGGGGTGAAACATCTTATATCCTGATCCTGTTTCTTTAAAAAGGGAAATG